>JAMBLF010001083.1:0-146069 GCA_030578115.1 Leucoptera coffeella
TTCCAGAAACACTCGTGCTGGGCGCTTCGCAACCTCTCCGCCAGGTACAGGGAATACAACGCCTATTTCCAAGAGCTAGGGGTTGAGGGACTATTGAAAAAGGCTATTGGGAAGTATGGGGGGGATTTTGGCTTTGATATCAAGTCGGCCCTAAGAGATTTGGACTGTGACGTCAAGTTGGACGAACAGTGGATGGGGTTGGGAGTGCAGTTGAAGAATTAAGCTATGGATGGCGAGTGTGTATGTGGGTGAAGCGAGGTATATGTATGTGTACTAGGCATAAGTTTTGTGCTTGCTATTTATTTATATATTCAAAGAAAAATTACAATTGAAGGGTTTAAACGAAGACAAGCCTTTGTCAAAAAAATCAAAATTGAACTGAGTATGCCAAGCTATGTAGGAAAACTTAGCCCACAAGATGCTCTTTACTGATTTTTGAAAAACATCTAAAGTCACGAGTAATTCCATAAAAACGATTGTTTGGTCACTTGGAAGAATAACCTATCATATCCTAAATATATCTTTTTATACTAAAAACTTGTTTGTACCATATTGAAACTGTCTTGAATATTGTTTGACATCCTAAATAGGAGTAATTGAAAAGCAAAAGCGTTAATATTAATAAAATAAGTACAAATGATCAAAACAGTTTTTTGCCCATACTGGAAATTCAACATTATTGACTAAGGCTGTTTTTCCTTTAAGCCCTTCAATTACATTATTTTAAATGCACGTAATAAATATGGCGATTGTGTATGAGTGAAGTTGACTGAAAAAAACTGATTTTAGAACTACCTAGTTATAATCACCGAGTGTATATCTATGAAGTGTATGAATGTCGTTAGAGCGAAAACAATTTGTCAAGATCGAGAATACTAGGGATCTCTGCCTACCCCTCTGTAAGGAAACGGGCGTGATTTGTATGTATGTATTAATTTACTGATCTGCAAGCATTTAATGTATGTAAGTTTTTGTATTATTTGTAATTTAAATATAATCAAAGATTCAAATGTTCAATGCAATTATTAACTTTTTTATAAATAAATTATTAAGTAATTTAGTTAAGCAGTTTTATTTGCAATACCTCAATATTTTTATAACATACACTACTCGACTATTTACCCATTCGTGATAGAAGTTCACGTAGTCAGAAGTGTCCATCTCCGTGATTGCGGAGATATTAATTCACCTCGACCCACGTATTGATTAAGTCCGTACTCAATGTGAGAGGTGGTAAGCCATGTTGCTTTTTACAAGCACTGTACAACATTTACAACCTGTACGGGGTACGGGGTAGGTTTCTTACGATGTTTTCCCTCACCGTAGTATACGATGCTTTTCGTAGATGTATATTTATTACGAAAATATAAATTCATTTAACTTCATTTCCATTGGCGGGATTTGAACCCTGTATCCACTGATAGAGTCAAGCCCCAAATAACTAAGTTACGTAGAATTTAAATAAATAAAAGCCTGATTAAAAAATTACGAATCACATTTATTAATATAACAACATGAATTTCTCATTCATATTTTTGTACATAGAATCACAGGATTAATGCTACTTAGCATTTATAACGTAATATTACTTAGCAATACCCTTAATAAGGCCTGTGACTGCAGTAGACTGCAATAGGCTGATTGATTTAATCTTAAACAAAATTAGAACCGGACTTTTAAACGCTCCAATGCAAAACCTTACTAATTATACCAATGAGAGGTATCTGAGAATAAAATTCAATAGATACTAGCCACCCGATCCGGCTTCGCTCTTCTGGATATTAAATGGATGTTATTACACACATAAACCTTCCTCTTAATTCACTATCTATTAAAAGAAAGGCATCAAAATTTTCAAAGATTTAAGCATACAAAGGGACAGAGAAAGCGACTTTGTTTTATATAGTAATCAGATCGTTGATGTACATTCACGTCCCTAAATCCCTAAGACATTATATGTATTTTCAATCACTTTATTCATATCGTTATTCAAATAATTGAGGATGATTAAGTTTTGAGCATTCGAGATTCTAAATTGAGATATAATTAGTCTTGAACATATTCAAGAATTTAAAAATTACGCGCAATCGCAAATCAAATAGTAAAACCGTACACACATATTAGTATGTACGGTTTTCATTCTATTTGTTTCGGAATGTATTATTGAGCTTTGGAGATTAAGTAACTCCACGGTAACACTGACCATTACTTTTGGTTTGTGGTGATGATTGATGTGATGGCTTTTTTTTTATTATTTATTAAGCCATTCACCACTAAGATTATGTCGGCTCAAGTACAAACACTGATGCCACTGCGTTTGAACTTCTTGTTATTCCATCGCCATGGTTACTCCAACGCCGCCAGCCGCTTCAACCGAAGAAAAACGAAATCGAAGCTCCAATTCTTCTCTTCCTTGTTCTTCGGTTCGTTCCAGTGGAGGATCCAAATATAATCCCAAAGCAAACATATTTAGCCAATTTGGCATCACAACTGACTAAATATTCAGCCGAAAATAATTATTTGTATATTCAACTTTCACTGAGCTGCTGACTTTTGACGCACCGTAGACGACTGATGTGATGGCATTAATATTGAGTATTTTGTAACGGATTGCTAGTCTATCGCCAAAATACTTTTCCTGCTTTTATTTAAGTCGCTTCTAACCGTTATGACAGGCAGCTAGTTGATTTATATTTGCATCCCAACCAGCAAGGGACTTTATATAATAATAATACTTGTATGTAACGCTCAATCATCATCACATAGATATTTAGCTTATCATAATTAAGTATAACAGTTAAAACAACAAAATTTAAATGAAATAAATAACATACATACTAGAAATAACATTAAAGGTATTTTATGCATATAATATGAAACACTAATAATAAATCAAAGAACAATAATTATAATAAAGAGATTCTAATATTAAGATGATTGAACATTTCCAGTTGAAGTTACAAATATTTACAGTTTTAGTTTAGTACATCAACAAACATTGTTAGGTCTGTAACTATGAGCTTTTTCTAGGAACTTGGTATACTTCCATTTTTTGTAATTTACTATCCTTTTGCCATTCATAATCGTATGCACCATGATTTTTGGGTTGTATTCCAAGTTTGATAGCAACTGCAAATTGAAAATAAATAAAAAGAATGATAGTATAATAACATACACACATACACATCACGCCTGATTCCCTTTAGAAAGGTAGGCAGAGATCACGGATCCCCATTTGTCCCGATCCTGACAGATCACTTTCGCTTCATTGACATTCATACATCTTCTCATACACTTTCGGCGTATATAAAAGTGCTAGTCTGGGTCGTAAAAGAATGCTAACTAGCTGTCGTTGTTCCCGTTCCCATAAACTACAATGAATAAAGCTTATTATTATTATTAACGAACCTTGGGCGTAAGCAGGAAGTACTGCGCATTGTCAGCCTCCGTGGTGACCTTGACTAAGAGCTGGAACATTTTCCTTTCGTTGACCGCGTCCATGCCCTGGTTGATCTCGTCTACGCAGCTGGAAACAAATAAGCGACATATTGCAAACTACACTTACATTCCATTTAGATATATACATTTACGTCCTTTAACTCGTTCAGAGCCAACGACACGCCTAGCGTGTTCTTGAAAATTCTACTCGCCACGCAGCGGACTCGCCTCGCGTGTCCATAAGTTTTCGATTATATCTCGAAAAGTACATGAAACATTTTATTAAGAATTTGTGTACATGGTATTTACCACACGAATAACCATATATTCACGTGGTTTTGACTTTGAAAGAAGTTATGTTTCTACTAAAAACTAATACCTTGTGGGATGCCAAGAACACTTTGAGTATGCGACCAGAGATTCTAAAAGTTTGTTTAACTTTCCATCAAACTCACTACGTTAGGCTGTTTATTATAATATTAGTACTTACACAATAATATGTTTCTGAGTGATTTTAGTCGATAGATGAGTAAATAATTTATATACCATACAAACAACAAAAAATATTATAAATTTAATATATAAGTAAGTTTGAGAATCACATCATATTTAATTTACCTATTTACCTAAATATCCATATTCCGCCAAAATTCCTGGTTTAAAATCACTATACTGTTGCCACAACCTTATCTCTTTCGTTGCACAAACAGAACTAAGGAAATAAACTACTATAATGTATGATTAACGTATTTAGAAACATTAAACTTCGCGTAGAACTTAGCAAGGGCCTAGTTCGCTTGACATAACTGTCATACAATATCATATAATCTCACCGAAAGGGCACAGTAGCTAGCTGTTGTAAAGCCAATAAGTAGAGCGCAGTAGTGAGAGCCCTTTCGCCGCCACTCTGCGCGTGTCGCGTCAGCTGCTGTAGCACTTCTCCTTCGCGAAACTTCACTAATACGGAGACGCCGAAGCGGTCGAAATCGTCCTGGAATGGGGAGAATATCAACATCATCATCAGCCTGTCTGAATCCACTGTTGGACATAGGCCTCCCCCAAATGACGCCACTTCTCCCTGTCAGTGGCCGTTCGCATCCATTCGATGCCGGCCAACCTGCGCAGGTCGTCTTCCCACCTTGCCGGGGGGCGCCCCAAACTACGTTTACTGAGACGCGGTCCACTCATGAACTTTTTTGATGGAATGGGGAGAATATAACAGCATAATAATAATATTTAGACATTATTACACCAATTGAACTAGCCCCTTGGTAAGTGCATTAAAGGCTACATACAAGCTCTTGTTACTCTTTCGGAGTGGCAAGAACCTTAAAAACATGATAGGTAAATGATAATGAAGGTAAGTACATTTAAGACTTGTGTGGGTACTAGTCAACGTATATTTAAGAAAATATATACTTATTATGCATAGATACATATTCATTAAACTTAATTTCCATTGGTACATGCTGAAACGGGATATGAACCCTGTACCCACTGATACAGAGCCAAGCCCCAAACAACTGAGCTACGTCGAATTACATACTTGTTATACATAGATAAATACATATATAGCATATATAATCAACGACCAGACTGGACCTTTATTTTGCCCGACGTTTCGACCCAGTTACATAGGCCGTGGTCGCGGGAAGACTATTTATCGTGATATGACCTAGTCTCACATAGTTAATAAAATGAGTATAAATCGTGTGTGTTTAAAAATAACTATAGGCTATTCGCGTTAAGTAAATAGTGACGACATGATGTTCAGAGGTAAAACTGGCCAATGAGACGTTCGTAAATGAGAAACAAATCACATTGACGAATCGCAGACAACCCTTGTCACGTCTTTATTGATCAAAATATGTTTATATGATGATGATGATGAAATATGATGACGTCACTATTTTCTTAATGCGAATATACTATACTTACATCACTGCCCCCTTTGTCCAGTCGTATTTCGCCAGCACATCCCATTTTAGCAAACATCTCTCCGAAGCTCTTGTCAATATTCTTTAGCAGCTGCTCTAAAGGAGGGAGCCATTTTGATCTGTAAATAAATATGTGTAAGTAAAAAAAACGTATAAACAGAATACAATCTTACCTATACAGACGGTTAGTCAGAGATCATAGCTCTATGTTTTTACTGATCCTACCATCTTTGCTTATAAAATAAAATTGATATGTATTACCTAGGTTCAACATAAAGATACGATTTTAAAACCTAGACATACACATTCACGTCCTTTAATCCCTTTCGGGGTGAACAGAACCTCGGAGGTATAATATCTCGTAGGAAACTTTTTAGAATGAATACTGGGGTTGCAATGGATTGGATTTAAATCAGTATACATTGAATATGCCATGAATATAATTCAATGCTAAGGTCGAACCATTAAGAAAGTAAAGGTTATTGTGTACAAAATTAATAAATTCTTCATTGCGGGAAATCATGCTAATGCTTGCCTGTTCGTTATTAGTAATGGTCAGATGTCCATAGAAAGTGTGATGTTCGTAGATCAATTAATGCTGGGCATTCAACATGTGACTGCCCCAAATGGAAGTATAAGATAATTTTACGAAAATGGAACCCTTTTCCACCACAACGACACACACAAATAGCGAGTATTTTTTATTGATCTTATCAAAATTTACATAATTTTATCCCCAATCAACATCAAGCTAACTGCGAAGAAATGTTTTTGTGCTCTGTTACATCCCTATGGGGAATATGTACAAACGTACATACATTTATTCACGCCTCTATCTCCAACGGGATAGGCAGATATTATCGCCACCTGGAACGATCCTAACAAATCTCTCTTGCTTCACTCACACCCATTTACCTTCTTATACATGCGTTTCAGTTCTTCACTACGTACACCCGCCTTGAGAACAATGTCCCCAATTTGATCTGTATAAGTTCTACGCGGCCTACCCCACCGAAATTCACTATATGTACAGTCAACGCTAAAAGTGCAGACCCAGTAACTTTTTATAAGATTTAACTTTATAAGAAAAAAGACAATATTAAACATTTTAAAACTGGCTCCACTATGCATTGTCATGGCCACTATACATTCGCGTGCTTCGAAATGAAAAATATTGTCTTTTGTTCTTAGAAACGTAAACCTTATAAAAATGTTATGGGACTGCACTTTTAGCGCTAACTGTACATAATATAGCGGATTTGGATAGGGTAGAACTTATACAGATCAAATTGGAGACATTCTTCTCAAGGCGGGTGTACGTAGTGAAGAACTGAAACGCATATATGAGAAGGTTAATGGTTGTGAGTGAAACAAGAGAGATCTGTCACCCGTTCCAGGTGGCGATCGATAGTATCTGCCTATCCCGTTGGAGACATAGAGCCGTGAATATATGTATGTATGTACATATTACCCAAAGGGATTGTGGCGACCTCTAGAGCGCCACAGACAGAGAGAAACCTAAGTAAACCTAAGTTGCAATTAGTTAAAACATAACTACCACAGATGACGACGACAGCAAGAAATAAAATAATCATTACAAGAAATCAATATCCTAGAACGCGCAATTAAAATATTTAACGGAAACAAGATATATAGAAATTTCCAAGTCCATTAGCCTGGACGAACACCTGCCCAGGTAGGAAGCTTCCTCTTTTCCTGTAGGACACAGTGGATCCTACAGGGATGTATAAATCCTTACCTCAAAGCTTCAATTTTATCTTCAAGCGTCTTATTAGCACTACTAGAGTTTTCCACTTCTGACTTCAATCTACTAATCACTTTTTCTCTTTCTTCATATTCCTTAACCACCTGCAAAAGAATATACATACATATATTCATATGTACGCGTTCATGACCGTTAACCCTTACGGGGTATTCAGGGGTTCAGGTGTCCATCTTTGTAATTGCGAAGGTAGTCATTCTATGGCCACCTCGAACCCACGTGTTGACCAGATAGTCAGTACTCAATGTGACAGGTGGTAAGCCATGTCGCCATTTACAAGCACTAACTATTACGGAAGATGCTCGGGGTTTCTCTGGTAGATCGCATCAGAAATGAGGTGATACGCCAGAGAACTAAAGTAACCGACATTATGAAAAGAGTTGGCACGCTGAAGTGGAGTTGGGCTGGTCACGTATGTAGAAGGACTGATGGTCGCTGGAGCAAAAAAGTCCAAGAGTGGAGACCGCGTCTCAGTAAACGTAGTGTGGGGCGCCCCCCCGGCAAGGTGGGAAGACGACCTGGGCAGGTTGGCCGGCATCGAATGGATGCGAACGGCCACAGACAGGGAGAAGTGGCGTCATTTGGGGGAGGCCTATGTCCAACAGTGGATTGATACAGGCTGATGATGATGATGATGAACTATTACTTGTTCTGGAAACAGGTAGGATTCCTCTTGATATTTTTCCCTCACCGTAGTATTCGACGCATTTCGTAAATATATTTTTATTACGAAAATGTACATAGAAATTCATTTCCATTGGTACATGCTCAAGTGGCATTTGAACCCTGTACCCTCGATACAGAATCAAACCCCAAACAACTGAGCTACGTTGACATATATTCACTCCCTCATATCTCTTTTGAGATATACAGAACCTTGGTGCCATAAGTTCCCATGGGCGAATTTAAGTCTACTATTGTTTATAAATGAACTAGCGACCCGCTCCGGCTTCGCATGGGTATAAAATATATAGCCTACTCCACTATTTAATGGATTTTATTATACATATAAACCTTTCTCTTGAATCACTCTATTAAAAAAAACCGCATCAAAATCCGTTGCGTAGTTTCAAAGATTTAAGCATACAAAGGGACATAGGGACAGAGAAAGCGACTTTGTTTTATACTATGTAGTGATGAATGTCAATGAAGCGAAAGTGGTTTGTCATGATCGAGGCAGATGGAGATCAATGATCTCTGGAATCCCTCGACAGGGAAACGGGAGTGATGTATGTATAAATCATAAATATTTTATACCTATATTATGTTAATAAAGTAATGAAGATAATATGACACAATCTGATCGTAGTTAAATAATTAATAAAAATGCATTGAATGATTACGAATTATTAATTACGAAATGCATCGAATTATACGGTAAAGGAAAACATCGTGAGGAAACCTACTTGTTCGTCGAACAGGTAATAGTTAGTGCTTGTAAATGGCAACTTGGCTTACCACATGTCACATTGAGCACTGACTATCTGGTCAACACGTGGGTTCGAGGTGTCCATAGAATTACTACCTTCGCAATTGCGGAGATGGAAACCTGAATCTCTGACTACACTGCAAGGGTTAATGGTCGTGAACGCGTACGTACGTTTTCAAATAGAAAATTGGTAGTCTATTTACGTTCCAATCCACCATGGAACATGTGTACATACATTTTATATACATACATTCATATACATATACATTCACGACCTTAATCTCTGTCATGGCGGAAAGAACCTCGAAACACTAGTGTCTCTTAGGTCACTAGTATAATAATAATATTTGGACATTATTACACCAATTGAACTAGCCTCTTGGAAAGTACATTTAAGACTTGTGTTAAGGGTACTAGTCAACGTATATTAAAGAAATATATACATATTATAGATAGATAAATACATATATATCATATAAAATCAACGACCAGACTGGAAAGAAGAAGAAAAGCGTAGTTCTGTTTTGACGACCTCCGTGGCGCGATCGGTTAGACACCTGAACGCTAATCGTGAGGTCCCGGCTCCGATTCCCGGAGGAGAATCCGAACTACGCTTTTCTACCGCTTTCCGGTCTGGTCGTTAATTATATAAACTATATATGTATTTATCTACATATGTATATATTTCTTAAATATATGTTGACTAGTACCCTTAACATAAGTCTTAAATGTACTTACCAAGGGACTAGTTCAATTTGTGTAATAATGTCCAAATACATACATACGCTTCACGAGTTGTGTATACACACTCCCTTTTTTATTATGGCGGGGTAGTCAGAGGCTTGAATGCCCATCTCCGAAATTTCAAAGGCATGTGAGGTATGGATCACTCAAAGCCCGCGTATCACTAGATAGCCAACACCCAACATGATAGGTAGTGAACCGTATCGCCGTATATAGGTACTGACTATTACCTATCCGGAGGGATAGGCAGGTTTCCTCACGATGTTTCCCTCACCGTTAGCGACTGTAAGTTATGTACGTAAATTAAAAACAAATATTTAAATTTCATTCATTGGTACATGCCAGAGTATTATTATTATTATCACTACATAGTATAAAACAAAGTCGCTTTCTTTGTCCCTATGTCCCTTTGTATGCCTAAATCTTTGAAACTTCGCAACGGATTTTGATGCGGTTTTTTTAATAGAGAGTGATTCAAGAGGAAGGTTTATGTGTATAATAACATCCATTAAATAGTGGAGTAGGCTATATATTTTATAACCGTGCGAAGCCGGAGCGGGTCACTAGTTATAGTATAAATCGCGAGTCTCTTAAAACTACAATCCACTCACATTCTCATCTCCCTTATCCATGCAATGTATTCTTGTCTGCATCTCGTAGCAATACTCTTGCAGGCCGGTCAAGTCGTTCGGGAGTTTCTCGAACTGTCTCGTGTATGGAAAGTCTTGGTCGTTTGGCAATTTGTTTGCGCAGGACCGTTTGGCTTCGTTCAGTTTTTCCTTAGCAGCTGTTTTAGCTCGAGACAAACAGTTTTCTATGTTTTCGAGTGTTGCCTGAAGAAAATTGGGTTTAAGTTATATTAAGTGGACGTAGTCAACACTAAAAGAGCAGTCCCAGTAACTTTTCATAAAGTTTACGTTTATAAGAACGAAAGACAATATTTTCCATTCCGAAGCACGCGAACGTATAGTGACCATGACAATGCATAGTGGAGCCAGTTTTAAAATGTTTAATATTGTCGTTTGTTCTTATAAACTAAAACCTTATAAAAAGTTGCTGGGACTGCACTTTTAGCGCTGACTGTATGTGATAGTGAATAATTTTAGTTTGAGTCAGTGTATGTGGTAGGATAAAGAAGTAATGTAAAGGTTTAGAGTTAGGCCTTAGTTGGTAGTAAGTATGTACCAAAGACAATCGTTTGTATAACTTACAATAAAATTTCGTAAACAAAGTGATAATTCTATGAACATTTCTGGAATCAATTATTATACTTTATCAATATAGGTAACAGTTGGGCACTTTCGGACAGAAACTAGAAAAAAACCTATCTTTATTTAAATCTTTATAGTTAAATATATAAAAGATCTTCGTAGATACAACTACAGTAGTAATTCAAGACTCTCACTGCTCAGCTAAAGTTATTAGTCGTGAAACATGTTCTGTATTACCTCAACGCTTCTCATTTCGTTTTTCAGTTCTCGTAGCTCAGATTCTTTGTCTATTATGCTTTTTCTACTCAGATCCAATTTTACCTGAAACCAAAGACATACGTTCAATATATGTACATACCATGGAGTAATTAATAAGAGGAGTGGGCCTTACGCAACATTTGTATGGAAACTAGCGTGGCATTACGCGGGGTGAAACGAGGTACGCGGGATGGAGGGGAGATATTACAACCAATCAAAACACGGCATCGGCCAATTAAATTAGGTTTCTTCTTTCTACTACACATTTTTACACTCCGCACCAATTAAAACACGCCATTTGGACTCCGCACCGCGTAAGGGGACCAGCATGACGCCGGGTCCTTACGGCACACTCGTCCTAAACGCCATATGGCAAACTTTACATGAGAGAGGTTTAAAGTTTAATAAATTGTCGTGAAAAGCAAAAATATCGAATATTTTTTACCACCTAGACGCCAAAAAAGTCGTCATTTCGCCATGAAACGAACATTGATCGACGCGAAAAAAATTGAATCGAACTGTATATTTGACTCATTTTCGCCAAAAATGTCGCTATATATATATATATTTTAAGCCTTCTTTAAACATCAAAGCGAATATATCTCCTAGGTCACTTTTCAGCATAAATATTGATGTTGTAATATCATATGGTCATTGGTGATTGGTTGCTAGCCTATCACCCAATTTTATATAAGTCACTTAAATTCAACATTACATAAAGAAATATTATCCCTTGCTATGTAGTCAGAGAATTTGTGATAGAAAATGTTTTGTTTTAACTTTCAATAACTGATACTTATATAGGTCCATGAATATACTATATCCGTCTCCGCAATCGCGGAGGTAGTAATCCTATGGCTACCTCGAACCCACGTGATGACCAGATAGTCAGTTCTCAATGTGACAGGTGGTAAGCCATGTCGCCATACACAAGTACTAACTATTACCTTACTATAAGGTAGGTTCACTCACGATGTTTTCCCTCACCGTAGTATTCGATGCATTTCGTAAATGTGTTTTTATTACGAAAAGGTACATAGAAATTCATCAAAAATAATTTCCATTGGTACATGCTCTAGTGGGATTTGAACCCTGTACCCTCGATACAGAGTCAAGCCTCAAACAACTGAGCTACGTCGAATTATTTATTTTATAATATTATCGAATACGAGTTTATTTAACAATTTCATTTCATATCCCTTGCAAGGTAGCCAGTAACAAACCCTCACCTCCCACACATAACACCTGGACATATTCTGCTGCAGGTCTTCCAAGGAATCGCACAGGTCCTTCTGCAGCCCACACTGCTCTGTGACGCAGCTGTGTCTTTTCTTCTGGGCGTTGGCCTGCACGGTTTCCAGGTGTAACAAGGGTTCGGACTCCAGATCTTGGATTTTGGACCTCTGGAGGCGGATTTGGGTGGCTATGGTTCGGATCTGTGAATGTGAGAATGAATTGTGAGGGTAATGTGATAGGTATTATCAACATCTCTACATTTATAACATGAAACATAAGATACGCTTTGAAATGAAATGCTTTTTATTCAGGATCATAAAACCACATATAGAAAAAAAAAAGCATATTAAATTGACAATAAAATTAGTTAATCTTAAAAAAAAACTATTGGCATTACGTAAAGGAAAATCCTGCAGAGAAGAAATGCCAACAAAATCTGCAGACATTAAGCTCTTGATAGACTTTGGAAGCTTATTATACAATTTCATGCCCAAGCCACTAAACGAATTGTTTATCATAGTTTTAAGAGATTCGCGATTTATACTCATGATTAATAACTAGCGGGACTTATCGCGTATGTTTTTATATAAACCCGACGTTTCGGCTACGTTGCAGCAGCCATGGTCACGGGCAGACTCTATCTCAGTCGATAAGTCCCGCTAGTTATTAATCATGAATTGTTTATCTTCTTCACTCTTTACGACATATGTTTTATTAGACAACCTGCGTATGTGTGTGTATATTAAAGCAGTTCCTTAACATACCTTGCCGACCCCATCATTGATATTCTTCAGCCGTGAGTTGAGGTCGTTGAGATGGCTTTCTAGAACTCCCATTTTCTTGTCCAGTTCTTCTATCTTCTTTTTATGGCCGGCGGCTTTGTTCTCTAAGGTTCTTAACCTAAAAGAGAAGTGAATTTAACTTTATAGTCTATACGCGTTAAGTAAATAGTGACGTCATGATATCGCTGCTTTAAAACTAAACTGAAGAAACTCGAAAAACATTTTATCTCAAAAAGATTAAATAATAAGTACATAAAACATATTGAAGTTAATAAAAAGATAAAAAAATAATTTATATTTAATATTTTTTTTAAATTATATGCAATTTAATGTCAAAAATATATCAACTATATTATAAACAACGTTTTTTGCAAAATAGTGTTTTTTGAGTTTCTTTAGTTTAGTTTTAAAGCAGCGATATATAGGCGTTAAACTGACCAATGAGACGTTAGTAAATGAGAAAACAATTCACATCGACCAATTGCAGACGACAGTTGTCACGTCTCATTGGTCAAATCGTCGGGACATGATGACATCACTATTTTCTTAATGCGAATGTACTATAATGATGAGACAAAGTAAGACTGTTAGCAGTCAGCTGTTGCTTGCATACTAAAAGTGACTAGAAAGATGTTGAATTTGTTAATCACTGCATTAACATATACATACATACAAATTCGCATATTTTCATCATTCCGGGTGGACATAACTTTGGACACATAAAAAACATTTCTTTAGTCACTTTTAGGATATTTTAAGGTTGAAATGGCATTCAAATGGATGATAGGTAGCCCATCGCCCTATAGATTCCATTCATAGTTTTAAGAGATTCGCGATTTATACTCATGATTAATAACTAACGGGACTTATCGCGTAAGTTTTTATATAATTAAGTTACCTTTATTAACCCAACATTTCGGCTATGTTGCAGCAGCCATGGTCACGGGCAGACTCATGGCACATGAACATGGCTGCTGCAACGTAGCCGAAACGTCCACTAAATAAACTTTATTATATAAAAGCTTACGCGATAAGTCCCGCTAGTTATTAATCATGAGTTTGCATTTACCCCTAGTCCCTCAGTCCTACTTACTGTGCATTGATGTTCTCGAGTTGTTCTACGTCGAGAGTGTTGGCTAACAACTTGGCTGGTCTGATCTCTATGATTGAACTAGATTTGGCACCGCTATACGCCGACACTCGCACTGTGAACCTGTGGTTCTCTGAAATAGGTAATCATTGATTGATATCACTACATAGTATAAAACAAAGTCGCTTTCTCTGTCCCTATGTCCCTTTGTATGCTTAAATCTTTGAAACTACGCAACGGATTTTGATGGGGTTTTTTTTAATAGATAGAGTGATTCAAGAGGAAGGTTTATATGTATAATAAAATCCATTAAATAGTGGAGTAGGCTATATATTTTATACCCGTGCAAAGCCGGAGCGGGTCACTAGTACATACATATTTTGCGTTCACTGAGTGAGTGCAAGCGCTTAATTTATTATGGACGGTTAGTGAAGCACGTCTTTTTTCTTTTTCAAATCCATAAACAAAACATACGCTTCAGGACTTGTGTATACACACTCCCTTTTTATTATGGCGGGGTAGTCAGAGGCTTGAATGCCCATCTCCGAAATTTGGAAGGCATGTTAGGTATGGGTCACCCAACGTGATAGGTAGTGAACCGTATCGCCGTATATAAGCACTGACTATTACCTATCCTGAGGGATAGGCAGGTTTCCTCACGATGTTTTCCCTCACCGTTAGCGACTGTAAATTATGTACGTAAATGAAAAACACATATTTAAATTTCATTCATTGGTACATGCCAGAGTCGGGATTCGAACCTAGGACCTTCCTCATACGAAGTCCGAGGTCTTACCCACTGGGCTACAGCCGCTCAAATCCATTAAACTTCTATAACACGTTCTTCTGTTCTTCACGCTACGTTGCGCCTTGACAATAATGTCTCAAAACATGGGTTTGAGTTCGTCATAAATGGTCATAAAATCACTAACTCTATAATTTCGAAAATATACGTTTAATGTTGTAAAATTCTAGCTATTGGCCAAAGTATTGTAAACTTCTTCAAGCAATCTACATATAGATTAAGATCAATAGATTCTAATAAGACATATAACAGTCAGATAGGCGCTACATTGAAAAAAAGGTGTCGTTAGGAGTACCTATAACCGGCGAGAGTGTATGAGAAGATGTATGAATGTCAATGGAGCGAAAGTGGTCTGTCAGGATCGGGACAAATGGGGATCCGTGATCTCTGCCTACCCCTCTACAGGGAATCAGGCGTGATGTGTATGTATGTAGATTCTAATGTTGAGGTTCATGAGTCGCCTATGGTTCGTCAACAAAGTCAGCAGATCAGTGAAAGTTGAAAATACAAATATTTATTTCCGGTAGAATATTTAGTAAATTGAGATGCCAAACTGGCTAAATATGTTCGCTTTGGGTTACATTTGGATTTTTAATTGGAACGAACAAGGAAAAGAAGACATTGGGACTTCAACTTCGTTATTCTTGGCTTGTAGGCTGGCGGCGTTGGCGTAACCATGGCGACGGAATAACAAGAAGTGCAAATGCCATTCAGTGTTTGTATTTTGGCCGACTTAATCGAAAGATAAATGGCTAATAAAGTAATTTACATACATACGCTTCACGACTTGTGTATATACACTCCCTTTTTATTATGGCGGGGTAGTCAGAGGCTTGAATGCCCATTTCCGAAATTTCGAAGGCATGTTAGGTATGGGTCATTCGAAGCATGCGTCTCACTAGATAGACAGCACCCAACGTGATAACTGTATCGCCGTATATAGGCACTGACTATTACCTATCCTGAGGGATAGGCAGGTTTCCTCACGATGTTTTCCCTCACCGTCACGTTGTAATTTATTATAATATTGGGGTTTTTCATAAGAAATAAACTTACCAGTGAAGAAGTAACTAATATTCGAGGGCACTTTCCCACTGTTGTTGTAGGTGTGCTGGTCACCTATGGGAATTCGATGGATGCCGTATTGCCGGCAGAGGTAGGCAGAGATCGGGGCAGGCGCTGTGATAGTGTCCAGGAGGTATGTTTGGAAACCTAGGTAGCTGTAATGTAGAAAAACATAAAATATATCATACGCTTCACGACTTCTGTATAAAGACAAACGCGTTCACGACTTGCGGGGTTGTCAGAGGTTCAGGTGTCCATCTCTGCTATTGCGAAGGTCGTAATTCTATGGACACCTCTAACTCACGTGTTGACCAAATAGTCTGTACTCAATGTGAGAGGTGGTAAGCCATGTCGTCATTTCGACGAACAGGTAGGTTTCCTCTCGATGTTTTCCCTCACCGTATAATTCGATGTATTTCGTAAATGTTTTTTTATTACGAAAATATGAGACGTTACCAAAACCCTAACTATCTAAGTAAGAAAGTAAGAGCCCGGGAACTAGATAGGGTATCTAAAACCCCAACTATCTGCCTTTCTACTCACCTCAACTGCGATATGTCCACAGGGGGTAGATAAGTCTTGTTGCTGGGCGCACTGCACACCGCATTCACCCTCTTCAAGCCTAAATCAGCGCGGGTGGTACGCAGAAACGTATTCATGTCTTGTGTTGACGTAAACGTGAAGGCAACTAAGTCTCTTGAGGCTATTGTCGATTCGAGATAGCGTGCGTATTTTGGGTCTGTGAAGTTGATCTGTAATATAATAATATTTGGATATTATTATACCAATTGAACTAGCCCCTTGGTTACATTTAAGACTTGTTAAGGGTACTAGTCATCGTATATTTAAGAAATGTATAAAAAGAGACTTAGGTGATGTTTTCATGTTTCTGTTCACCCCGAAAGTGATTAAAAGACAACGTTATATATGTTGCTAGTGTATAAAATATATAGCCTACTCCACTATTTAATGGATGTTATTATAGATATAAACCTTCCTCTTGAATCACTCTATCTATTAAGAAAAACCGCATAAAAAACCGTTGCGCAGTTTCAAAGATTTAAGCATACAAAGGGACATAGGGACAGACACCTCAAACCCACGTGTTAACCAGATAGTTAGTACTCAATGTGACAGGTGGTAAGCCAAGTCGCCATTTACAAGCACTAACTATTACCTTTTCTGGGAACAGGTAGATTTCCCCACGATATTTTCCCTCACCGTATAATTCGACGCATTTCGTAACTGTATTTTTATTACGAAAATGTACATAGAAATTCAATAACCTTCATTTCCATTGGTACATGCTCAAGTGGAATTTGAACCCTGTACCCTCGATACAGAATCAAGCCCCAAACAACTGAGCTACGCCGAATTTTGATTTTATTTGATTAAAGGACAAACCGACCGACTGATCCGACGACCGCTGGAGTAAAGCGGTTCTCGAGTGGAGGCCGCGTCTCGGCAAACGTAGTGTAGGACGCCCCCCTGCCAGGTGGACCGATGACCTCAAGAAGATCGCTTGAAGTGGCTGGATGAGGGCCACGAAAGATCGTCTTTTGTGGCGTACCCTTGGGGAGGCCTACGTCCAGCAGTGGACTGATACAGGCCGATTGATTAATTGATTGATTGAAAGGACAAAAGTATATATGTTATTTACCTCCAACAACATAGGCTCATAGACTTCCTCCTGGAACAGATGTCTGTTCGCCCTCAGCCACAACACCGCCTTGAAGGCGTCCTCGCTGTAGCCCCGCAGCACCTCTAACCGCTTCTCCGCCAAGTCTTGGAGACCAGCTACCCTGGATGAAGAGCATACGGGGTTAAGGGGTCAAGAAAATACGTAGATACATACTTTTTACAAGAAAACGAGACTTATCGCGTATATTTTGTAAACAAATATTACCTTTGTTAAATGTGTTGACCCGTGTGATTGGCCATTGCAACATGTTATCTTATAAAATGAATAAAATTCGGGCCTCTCTTACAAAAATTGTATATAATCAAACGTATTATACGCCCAAAAATTGCCATCTTTTAATCACTTTCGGGGTGGACAGAACCTAGGCAATATGATAACATCTCTGCAATCCCTTTTTAGAATGAAAAATGGGACTGGGGACAATAGTGATAGGTTGCTAGCCCGTCTCCCAATAAAATACTTTACCCCTAGTCCCTCCTTCCTGGTTTTTTTACATCCCAGATTAGAACAGAACAATATGTCGTCTATCTGACAGTCATATGTCTTATTAGGCCGGCCCCTACGTTACTGTCCTTCTACCTCACTTACGTATATTCCTTTTGTCAATCTACTATCATTCGTCCGCATAACATGTCCAAACCTTCGAAGCATGCTCTTTTCAATCTTAGTCACTACATCTTCTTTCAAACCGCAACATTCCTTATAAATTAATGGGACCCTATACAATCAATATTAGATTAATAGATCATGTCAATACATGTCCAAAATAATGTTAAAAGGGAGGTAGAGAGAAAGAGAGAGTAGAGTTAATATATAAAAAGAAAAGCACGTTCACGACCATTATAACCTACAACCTAATCCTTACGGGGTAGACAGACCGCGCAATTGCGAAGGTAGTAATTCTATGGCCACCTCGAACCCACGTGTTAACCAGATAGTTAGTACTCAATGTGACAGGTGGTCAGCCATGTCGCCTTTTACAAGCACTAACTATTACCTGTTCGGGGAACAGGTAGGTTTCCTCGCTATGTTTTCCCTCACCGTAGTGTTCAACGCATTTTGTAATACATATATTTTTATTACAAAAATGTACACGAAAATTCATTAAACTTCATTTCCATTGGTACATGTTCAAGCGGGATTTGAACCCTGTACCCACTGATACATAGTCAAGCCCCAAACAACTGAGCTACGTAGATTTATTATATTAATACATGTATACTCACTTTCTTTGGTAATCGCGTATCTGTTGGTTAACTTTGTGGTCCAAATCGTACTGAATGTCCATTTTCTGCTTATTCAACGATTCTATGGCAGTATTCGTCTTTAAAATTGGCTTCTGTATCTCTGCCAGGTCCATTTTCACTTTCGTCTCTGAAAATATGAATATTTATATACATTCACGTTGTTTAATGGCTTTCTGGGTAGACAGGAACTCGGAGATCTTATATTTAAGGTCACTTTGCTAAGTAAAATAAGACTTGTGTTAAGGGTACTAGTCAACGTATATTAACTAAATAGTCACTTATTATAGATAGATAAAATAAATATATAACACATATAATCAACGACCAGGCTGGAAAACAGAAAATAAGTTTAAAACTCCACCTCCACCGGGAATTGAACCCGGGATCTCACGAGTAGCGTTCAGGGGGTTAACCAGTCGCGTAACGGTTGTCGTCAAATATACGTATGTATTACCACCATAATCCTACCTCACTATAGTCACAAATATATCCGTGCGTATGTATATTTATATATGTGTTTCTATATTTATTTATAAATATATTATATAAAAGTTATGTATGTAAGTAATTATTGCGATGTTAAAACAATTATATAATTGTGTGTACGTTTATTATCTTAATATATGCAGCTTGTGACAGTTTTCAAATCGGGTGCTGCCGGAGGACCAGTGATGCAGCCTAGCTGCATCGTATACTGAGGCAGCACCTTTTCACTGCATCAATGGTTTTCATTCTTGATAAACATACGCTTCACGACTTGTGTATATACACTCCCTTTTTTATTCTGGCGGGGTAGTCAGAGGCTTGAATGCCCATCTCCGAAATTTCGAAGGCATGTTAGGTATGGGTCATTCGAAACCCACGTATCACTAGATAGACAGCACCCAACGTGATAGGTAGTGAACCGTATCGCCGTATATAGGCACTGACTATTACCTATCCTGAGGGATAGGCAAGTTTCCTCACGATGTTTTCCCTCACCGTTGGCGACTGTAAATTATGTACGTAAATGAAAAACACATTTCATTCATTGGTACATGCCAGAGTCGGAATTCGAACCTAGGACCTTTCTCATACAAAGTCCGAGGTCTTACCCACTGGGCTACAGCCGCTATTATTTCATTCTTGATGTTTATTGTTTGTGTGTTTAATGTAATTTGTGCAGTGAATAAAGTATTTTCTTTCTTTCTTTCTAATAGTCACTCACCATCGCCGATCCTCTCGACCAGGCTACTCCGATCGAGCACCAGCTTCTCCAGCTTAGCCCTGGCTTCTTCTATCTCCCGTCTCTTACTCTCTCTTCTCGACATCTTCTCTTGGAGTTCAGAATCTATGTCCTTGAGCGTATAGCCCACTGTTCTCAATTGATCTGTGAGTTCTTTTATTCGATCTTTGAGACGACGGATTTTTTTGTTCTGTGAAAGGGAGTGTATGCGAGGTTAATGGAATTTTACCTATTAGATTTGACGTGGTATATAATATACATACAGGATGGCGCATTCAAAACGGTCAGTATGGGAAAGTCTGAAACTATAAGAGATACGAAGATTTGTTCTTTGGAACCATGTCACCGATTTTGATAAAAAGAAAAACTGTATTCATAGTTTCTTAGAAAAAACAACTGTATCCAGTACGGGAATCGAACCCGGTTGCTTTGAAAAAAAAACTGGCCCTTTTCACTTTTTCTTTTTAAATATCGATTGTGTAGTCTTAAGCTGTAAATGTCTCTATGAAACATGGTGTCGAAAATGAATAAAATGCATTGTTTTGGCATACTTTAGTTTCTTCAGCATACTTTCGAAAAGGGAGATTGTGAATGTATATGTAATTATATACATACCGAACCCAACTTCAGCTGTTCGACCCGGCCAATTTGCTCCCTGCACCCTTTCAACTCAGCTTCGAGAGGCTCCACCCTCTTCCTATGGGACCCCACAGCCCTCTCCGCCTCTTTCCGGTCCTTCCCGTACTCTATGACTTTAGCGCGAAGATCCTGGTATTCGATCCAAAGTCTTTTCTTCGCGCACAAGTCGATTGTCTCCTCGATCTCGCGGCGTTGTTTCATCGCGTCTATTATTGATTTTAAACTGGAATTTTTGGGTAGGAAAGTTTAGTAACTAGTGACCCGCTCCGGCTTCGCACGGGTATAAAATATATAGCCTACTCCACTATTTAATGGATGCTATTATACATATAAACCTTCCTCTTGAATCACTCTATCTATTAAAAAAAACCGCAACAAAATCCGTTGCGTAGTTTCAAAGATTTAAGCATACAAAGGGACATAGGGGCAGAGAAAGCGACTTTGTTTTATACTATGTAGTGATATTTAATATACTGAACGGATAAATAAATGCTTATATAGCATACATAATTAACGATAGGTAATAGCCAGTGCATGTATACGGCGACACGGTTCACTACCTATCACGTTGGGTGCTGTCTATCTAGTGATACGCGGGCTTCGAGTAACCCATACCAAACATGCCTTCGAAATTTCGGAGATGGGCACTCGAGCCTCTGACTACACCGCTAAAATAAAAAGGGAGTGTGTATATAAGTCGTGAAGCGTATGTCTATAATCAACGACCAGACTGGAAAGCAGAAGAAAAGCGTAGTTCTTAACACTGTCTCTACAGGGAATTTATGTCAAAGTCAAATGTTTTATTCAATATAAGTACAAGTACAGTACATTCATTGAAAGTCAAAACATTTGCCTGACACTGGTTGTCTCTTAGCATTGATATTCTACCGTTGGTTCAGAAGCCCTGGCTCGGAGAAGAACCAACAAGAAACTCCGGCTTTCAGGATTTTTTGCCCAGTGCCATGAATGTATACGTAATATTTAATTTACTGTATGGATAAATAAATGCTTAAATAGCATATACAATCAACGATAGGTAATCATTTGAATAAGGATTTGACACCTCCGTGGCGCGATCGATTAGCCGCCCAGGTTCGATTCCCGGTGGAGGCAGAGTTATGAACTACGCTTTTCTACTGCTTTCCAGTCTGGTCGTTGATTATATATGCTATATATGTATTTATCTATATATAATATGTATACATTTCTTAAATATACGTTGACTAGTACCCCTAACACAAGTCTTAAATGTACTTACCAAGGGACTATAGTCTATTCGCGTTAAGTAAATAGTGACGTCATGATAATCAGAGGTCAAACTGACCAATGAGACGTGAGTAAATGAGAAAAGAAGTCACATTGACCAATAACAGACAACCCCTATAAAATCACATTGGTTAAATCATGGAGACCTTGGTGACGTCACTATTTTCTTAAAGCGAATATACTATAGTTCAATTTGTGTAATAATGTCCAAATATTATTATTATAAGTATTAATAAACTAACTTCTCATTCAAGCGTATCTGCTCGGCTAGGAACTGAGCGTTATTGGCCATCTTGGTACCAATGTTTCTTTGCTGGTTGCGGCATTCTATCAACTGGTCCAACTGAGAGACAGATTCTGCGCCACCTATGGGGATAAAAGGACTTATAGTTAGTATACATACATGTATTATCGACGTAGCTCAGTTGTTTGGGGCTTGGCTCTGTATCAGTGGGTACAGGGTTCAAATCCCACTTGAGCATGTACCGATGGAAATGAAGTTTAATGAATTTCTATGTACATTTTGAGGTGAGGGGAAACATCGTGAGGAAACCTACCTGTTCTTCGAACAGGTAAAAGTTAGTGCTTGTAAATGGCGACTTGCCTGACCACCTGTCACATTGAGTGCTGACTATCTGGTCAACATGTGGGTTCGAGGTGTCCATAGAATTACTACCTTCGCAATTGCGGAGATGGAAACCTGAACCTCTGACTACCCTGCAAGGGTTAATGGTCGTGAATGCGTTTGTTGTTTTTTGTTTACATACATGAATTCACGCATCTACGTCAACAACGGGATAGGCTGAGACTATCGATCGCTACCTGGATCAATCCTGACAAACCTCTCTTGCTTCACTCACACCCATTAATCTTCTCATACTACGTACACCCTATAGTTAGTGTGGTGGGGTAAAATGACTATTGCTAGGTATAAATCGACATAGTGCAGTCATTGAAGACTTGACTCTGTATCAATAGGTGCAAGGTTCTCAACTTGGAGGTATTACAAATAAAGATTTCTCAATTTCTATGTATGTACGTAAATTATCGCAATAAATAAAGTACACCGAATACTAATATGAGGGAAAAGATTGCGAGGAAACCTACCTATTCTCTGAACAGTTTATAGTTAGTGCTTGTAAATAAAACAGGTCGGGCGAGTTAAAAAATTGGCCCTTTGCAGTTCCGTCATAATATCAGAGTTTGTCCACCATTCGTAACACACCAAATTGTCACCGACGTTTCGGCTACGTTGGAGCAGCCATGGTCACGGGCAGACTGACCATAAACCAGAAGTGACCATGGCTGCTCCAACGTAGCCGAAACGTCGCGTTAATAGAGGTAACTTTTTTATATATTTTATATATAGGATTATATAAAAATTTACGCGATAAGTCCCGTTACTTTTTAATCATTTTTATCGTTATTATGATTATTAAAACCTACAGAGACATATGACAGTCAGATAGACAACATAATTAAAAAGAGTTTCGTTACAAGTACAAGTTACAAGTACTACACATCCTGAGTGTGTATAAGGTGTAAAGATGTCAATAAAGCAAAAGAAGTCGCTAACGGTGAGGGAAAACATCGTGAGGAATCCTGCCTATCCCTCAGGATAGGTAATAGTCAGTGCCTATATACGGCGATACGGTTCACTACCTATTCCGTTGGGTGCGGTCTATCTAGTGATACGCAGGCTTTGAATGACCCATACCTAACATGCCTTCGAAATTTCGGAGATGGGCATTCAAGCCTCTGACTTACGCCATAATAAAAAAGGGAATGTGTATACACAAGTCGTGAAGCGTATGTTCATGTAAAGCAAAAGAGGTCTTACTATAATAACAATAAAACTTACCAACAGCCGCTAATGTACTACGCAATAATTGCTGAGGATCCATTTTGGAGAAATCTTGCACCCGGTCCTGAGGTAACAACTGGCATAGATTGTCAACCTGGAATATAATTGTATTCATATTTATTAATTACTAGCGACCCGCTCCGGCTTCGCACGGGTATAAAATCTATAGCCTATTCCACTATTTAATGGATGTTAGTATACATATAAGCCTTCCTCTTGAATCATTCTATCTATTTAAAAAAACCGCATCAAAATCCGTTGCGTAGTTTCAAAGATTTAAGCATGCAAAGGGACATAGGGACAGAGAAAGCGACTTTGTTTTATACTATGTAGTGATTTTATAATGGCATCACTACCTCATAACATATTTAAAGTGCCCAAGGAGATATACCTCCAAGGTTCCACCCCAAAAGGGTGTAAATATGTATGAGAAGGTTAATGGCTGTGACTAAGGCAAGAGAGATTTTTTAGGACTGTTCAAGGTGGCTACGTTTGATATGTTATGCCTATTCTGTCCATAAAGTAGTGGCATGAATATATCATTGGCCCATAAGTATAATAGATCAACTATCATTATTTCAAAAATGCACTTTTTCGTATATTTTATTAATAATTTTACACAGGTCTTTTTTTCTGTAACTAATATGAAAATTTCAAAAAGCGTATATCAGATCACTTTAATGTACTAAGATTAATAGTATACTTATTTTCTTACAACCTAATAAAATTATTAAACAAAGTATCCTTAGGAAACACCCACACTACTATAACTTCAATGAGGACAATTTTCTTGATTTTTTTATTTGTAATAACATTTAAAATATATCTTTACATCACTCTTCTGTAAAATCAAAAATACAGTACCCTCAGTATATATAAGTCAATGATATGTTACATGAGACTGCCGTAACCTACTTGTATGACGTTATACAATGAATGTATTTATTTTGACGACCTCCGTGGCGCGATCGGTTAGACACGTGAACGCTAATCGTGAGGTCCCAAAGATTCCTAGAGGCAGTGTTAAGAACTACACTTTTCTACTTTGGTTGTTGATTATATATGTATATATGTATTTATCTATTGACTAGTACTTACCCTTAACACAAGTCATAAATGTACTTACCAAGGGGCTAGTTCAATTGGTGTAACGTCCAAATATTATTATTTATGTTACCTGTATATTCAACTCCGCTATGAGCTCTTGAACCTGTTTCTCTCGTACACTCTTGTGGTCAATACTCCAGCTAGAGTTGCAATCCAGGTTAAAGTTCCTTGTGATTATTATGTTACGTTCCCCTGTGTTACGGTAGAGTTCTATTTCTATGGTAGACTGTTCGCAACCACTGCGTACGTATTCTGAAATCTAAGCAACTTTGTATAGTATACTAGTGACTCGGTCCGTCTTTGCACAGGTATAAAATATATAGCCTATCCACTATTTAATGGATGTTATTATACATATAAACCTTGCTCTTGAATCACTCTATCTATTAAAAAACCGCATCAAAATCCGTTGCGTAGTTTCAAAGATTTAAGCATACAAAGGGACATAGGGACAGAGAAAGCGACTTTGTTTTATACATGTAGTGATGGAGGGGTAAGTTAGTAGAGGTGATTAAGAATAATAATATGAATTTTACAGGGAAACGGTTGTAATGTGTAGGTAAATAGGCAAGTTATCTCACAATTCCATACTAGAAAATCTTCTATCTAAACACTGGACAATATAGAACTGCCATCTAGAACTCACTCCCAAGTTGTTTAACTTTGTAAGAACCCCAAAGACAGGAAATTATCTCTTCGATGACAAAGACAAGACAAAGACAAAGAAACTTTATTGTGTCACAAGCGTAAATAGGGTGTACAATTATTACTTAGTATCAGCATGGGCTGCCTCTCCTGGCATACAATTGTTTTTTGATTAAAACCAAAATAACTGAAATTTTCACTTAACAAAGTATTACATTAACGCCATTAACTATTTATTTCTAATTGCAATGTTATTAAACTCTTCCATTCTTGTTATTATATAACCTATTACATTTACTTATTCTAATTAACATTTTTATAACTTTGTTTCTTTTTGTACCTAATCTAACATATCAATACTGTGACAATGGGATCCAGCATTGAGGTTGTGATGTAATATGAAACATTGGTGCTAGCCCATTGCCCCGTAGATCTATCTATCATTCCTTAGTCACTATCTATGACATACCAGGAAGAATAATAGATAAATAGCTTTGTTTTTAGTTATTTTTAAACACTCGCAATTTATATTCATTTTATTTACTATGAGAGACTGGGTCATATCACGATAAATTAATAAAGATATCTGATCACCTTTATTTTGCCTAGTCTAGCTAGCTAGTCTTCCCGTGACCACGGCCTATGCAACTGGGTCGAAACGTCTGGCAAAAATAAAGGTAAACCTTTATTAATTTATTGTGATATGACCCGGTCTCTCATAGTAAATAAAATGAGTATAAATTGCGAGTGTTTTTATCTCCCAGACTAACACAGCACTCTATACTTTATCATTCATAAGTGAAACAACATACCTTCTTAGCTCTTCCAATGACATTTGTTTTACCGCATAGTCCCAGAATAATGGCACATACAAAAGTGGACTTGCCAGTGCCATTTGGGCCTATTATCAAATTCAGTGAGGGCCCAGGGAATAGTTCTACTTGCTTGTATGTTCTGGAAAATAAAATCATAAATGTTACAGGAGGTTTTGGTGAAATTAGTGGGAGATATCTTACCTTTGTATCAGTATATCATCCCTTAGCTTACAACACCGCTTAAGTCATTTTTACCAACTTTACAGGAGACGAAAAAAACTATGCGGTGTTGTGACACCAACCCACTTGAGCGCTGTCACTAGTTTTTGAATTACAACTTCTGATTGACTGAAATCTATTTCATGAGGCCAATGGTTAGACACACAATGGGCAGCTTCATCCAATGGCATCAAAATGTAAAAACTGCCAATTTTTAATTTCAGCGGTGTTGTTATCTAGGGGACGTTATGCAATCCTAAGTGGAAAGGCAAAGCGAAGTGGAAGGTAGAGCTGGACGAAGTAGGCCGTGTAGAACTTATACAAATTAAATTGGAGTCATTTTTCTTAAAGTGGTTGTACGGAGTGTGTAGAACAGAAGAGCATGTATGAATAAGTTAATAAGTGTGAGTGAAGCAAGAGAGGTTTGTCAGGATTGGCCCAGGTGGTGATCAATAGTCTCTGTCTATCCCGTTGGGGACATATGGGACGTGAATGTATGTATGTAATCTTGAGTGGCTGTCGTTGGTGAAGGACTGATTAACCTGCTTGGTTTATTTCAGTGGAGAAAGTTTCGCTAGACTGTAATAACAATTAAAATTACCATTACTGGTGTAATATTCTTGTGCCTTACACTAATAACCGGTAGTATTATTATTAATGTTACAAGTGCCTGAATGATACTGAAAAAACAATAGTTTTTATTATAGGTAATTATTAAACTTACACAAAATTCTCTAAAGCGATCCGGTAAATACTTCCCGGTTTCGCGCCATCCGTGTTGATTATCTTCGACATGTTTCCACAAGTATTACGTTAAAACGGTCATAACCATATCATTATAATAACACTGGACGTGAAGTTTAACTTGGTAATGAAATTCCAACAATTAATTTAAGATTAACAACAATTTTTTGGTTAAAAATAATAAGCAATAACATTTCAATTCAAAACACGAAACCTCCTTAAATAATTTGCTTTTTAGCTTGCTTAGTGATTTTTAATAAAAAAAAGTGTCTGTCAGTCAACCACTAAGCTACCAAGCAAACATATCGAGCAATGTTATCAACTTTACTCGAATTGCATAATATTAAACTGATTCGATATAGTAATCTTATGAAATAATAATTTCAACTTTTTGCTGTGAAGGGTGTATCTTTTATTAAGAAATAGATGATATAAATAAATGCAAAAACCATTGAACCCAATATAGTTCAATACTAGGGAATGGACGAAAAACAAAGGATTGAAATAATTAAGTACGAATACCAAATAATTACGACGACCAAATAAATCAATGATAAAAACTTGATGTAAGTTTTCAGAAAGAAAAGATCATGAAATTATATACAATACTCTTTGTTCTCAATGTAAATAATGCTTTTAATTTAAAGTGATCAAAATTCAATCGCTTGTTACAAAGTTTACATTATAGTTTTAAGAGATTCGCGATTTATACTCATGATTCATAACTAACGGGACTTACGCATAAGTTTTTATATAATAAAGTTACCTTATAATTCAACGTTTCGGCTACGTTGCAGCAGCCATGGTCACGGGCAGACTGACGATTCATATTTCTTCGTCTCCACCGCAGCGCCCCATCAGATTCTTCTCCGACTACCATTACTGTACACTGTACATACACTGTGCAGCTCACCTACGTTAAGTATCACTAATAGATGTACACAATCATCATATTTTATAACTTTTAACAATAGAGACGATCCATAAAATTTAATATAATACGTATCGTAACAAATAAATATAATAGAAAAAATAAATACTTACAGGATCATCTTCTCATTAATATCTAAATTCACTGGGAACTTTCAGTCAATCAACACTACTATTAATGACACTAAGAGGTTATGTAACCTGTCACAGATTGCCACTACTCCCCTTTTTCACTCACTCACTATTACGCCGTTAACTACCATACAACATACAAACCGATAGGTTCAAAAGGTGAAACCGGCTTGATTAGTATACTTACTAAAAAGCTGCACTGAGAGATCAAATATGTGAGTTTTAGGATAACAAACTTATTTAGGTATTATCACCGCTGAGTTATTGAAGAATAGTTTTCTTTCGTAATCAATGTTATAAGATAGCTATTAACATTAATATTATAAAGTATGAAGGTAGGAATTTTGACGACCTCCGTGGCTCGATTGGTTTGCCACCTGAACGCTAATCGTGAGATCTCGGGTTCGATTTCCGATGGAGGCTGAAATAATAACAACGCTTTTCTTCTGCTTTCCAGTCTGGTTGTTGATAATATAAACTATATGTGTATTTATCTATGTATAATAACTATATATTTCTTAAATATACGTTGCCTAGTACCCTTAACAGAAGTCTTAAATCAACTTACCAAGGAGCTAGATCAATTGGTGTTATAGTGTTCTAAATTATTATTATTATTAATAATTTCGTTTACGAATCAACAGAAATGCAATTTCGACTGGATATTTGCTTTTCTACCTAAGCGCTGTTTTTATTGAATAGTACATCAACAACATACACATTCAGCATTTATAAACATTTTTCACGTTCCCTCTTTCTCTTTTACTATACATCTCATCAGGCTAACGCCACTAGCACCGTCCTTCCACATCACTATAAATAATCTGAGAAATAAAAGGGAAAATTACTGTAAGAACATGATTTTTGTGGTAACAAGTAAATCGGGGTTAAATAATGTGATCAATAAAACGATAGTGCCATCCTCTGCCTATACATATATAGGGATTTGGTTCTGATATGTATGTATTCAGTTAAAAACTGTGCCTGAAGCCTTGGCTGTTAAACGTTAAAAAAATTTAATATAAACATAGATTTAGAGATCCCGCCATATAAATTGGCAGTTGGGGGCGTCGCCACAGTCGCGTAATTCAGTGTTACCAGTAAACACGCCAACACTAGCACTCACTGTGCCATACGGCTCGATACATTATAGGTTTCATTTGTAACGGTCTTTGGTTGCAGAGCTATAAACTCAAATAAAACAAATTAATACATCAAAGTCAAAATATGTTTATTAAACTATTTCAAACATGATTAATAATTAACGGGACTTATCCTTCTTATTATATATTACATATATTATGTGTTCCTTCACTCTGTCCGCAATAGACCGTTTAGTCTGTCCGACGTAGGATTTCCCACAGCTGCAATCAATCTTATACACACCCTTATATCTTATATCATGAGTATAAATCGCGAATCTCTTAAAATTATTATTTCAAACATGGCACTGAGCATTGTCTTTACATATTTTTTACCGAGGTTAGATCAGCGGAGACCCTAGCTTGGAGAAGAACTAACAAGAAACTCCGGAAATCAATTTATTATAATCACCCTTAACAAACATAAAAATTACAAAGAGTGGGCAAAAAACACAACGCTGGTAATACTAAATTTACCTTTCATACAAAATAACACGCAATGGCGGTAACGTCAAATTTAGTTCCAAGTTTGGCTACTGCCACCTTATGTGGCGGGATCTCTAAACTCAAATTTGACAATTTGTATTTGTTTCTAATTTGACAAATTATTTGCTTGGCTTGGTTGCTTTGGTAGGTTTGAAGCGACGCTAGCGCCGCGCAGCGCAAGGCGGATTTTAACGTAAACATTTTCATAACATTTTCTTGTATACGAGCGGTGGTAGTGTTTTTATGTTGACGATTATAGTAATTAAATCCCGCTAATTCCGATACGGTATATTGTTTCGAATTTAGTTCTTCGTGAGTTATGTTATCGAATAATGCGAATTTATTATTAAAATTCCAATTAGTACAGTAACTCTTACCGCTCTATTAAGAGCTTAGCTTCGTCGCGTTCCTTAGTTTGCGGGTAAACCATGTTTATGAAATAAAATTATCGATTTGTAACTAAATGAACGTTTAAAATAAAATTTTGTGCTCTTCTAATCGTGATGTGAAGTTTGTTCAAGTGATTTTTATAAAGAAGTAGTGCGAAAATGCCACATTTCAAACCAAAGTGCTGACGCGTATAATCTTGGTGTAATGTTAGTCAAGTTATCGAAGTGAATATTACGTGTTTTTACTAAAATGGATGGGACTACTGAGAAGGATTGTTCTCCGTTATGGAGTTTATACCAGCAGATCCTGGCTGATATGAAGGTAAGCTCCTTTTAATGTGTTTTAGGCCGAAAATCGATCGAAGGTTGACCCATAAGTTTTATCACAAAGACTGCTGTCTTAGAGCTTATTTTGGTGCGTGCTCTTGATATTTACGATTTAAGCGGATTATTTTTAAAAGTACTAGTTTGTAATATATAATAGAACAGTTTTATGTGATGGTATTATGTAAAATAATCCCCGTTGGATTAAACTAAGATTTGTTTACAGACTGTTTATTTAAAGTGTTCTATTTTAACTGGCGTAGTTGTTACGAAATGGTTTTGCATCTAAATACGGTGTTTAACAATGAACATTTATTTTAAACATTTGTTTAAACAACAGTTTGTTCCAAAGTTTACATAAGATGTGAATTACTCACTAAATTATTTTAAATTTTAGTTTACATATTCTTTTCTATTGTCTTTATAAGTAGGTATCAAAGTTTAATGAAATTATCTTTTGTTTTTCTATTAGTCATTGGTTCTAGAAGTTTTCTCAATAACTAGTTAATAATAATAGAGATAGTCATTTTACCTTTTATTTATAAATTGCAGACATAAGTACTACGTTAGGTAATTTTAAAAGAAAAATACATGAACGGTATTTATATAAAACTACTATTTTCTATGTATAATTTGTATAACATATGACTTAGTGTTAGTAGTTATGTCATACTAGTCTTGACTTGAAAAAGACTGCTAACTAGCTGCCATTCTTGGCGCATATAAGGCAACAAATGGTTAGTGGAATCTATTGGACAATGTGTTAGTTACCTGTCATCTATATTCCATATTGTCACATCACAACCCCAATATTAAAACCTAGGAGATATTGTCGTGTCTATAAGGTTCTATCCATCCCAAAAGGGATTAGAACGTCAATGTAATGTATATACTAAGTATTTATGTCTCAGACCACTATGAGTCTTAAACATTTATTATTTTACATACATACATACACATCACACTTGATTTCCTGTAGAGGGGTAGGCAGAGATCACGGATCCCCATTTGTCCCGATCCTGACAGATCACTTTCGCTTCATTGCACATTTTATGCTACTTACTTATTTATTCAATTACTTACCTTCTTGTATTATGTGTGTGCATAATTTTAGCATAAATTCATCCATGATGAATTCAATAAGAATGATGTTTAAACATATTTTGTACAATTTTTTTCTTTTTGACTTTCAATAAGTGATTTTTTTTATAATCCTCATATTGAATAAAAGCATTTCATTTCATTTCATTTCATTTCATAGTTGTCAAGGTTGTCGTCATTTGGGATCTTAAATTGTAACCTTATGGGAGCTATCTAAATGGCTAGGTATCAAAAGAATCTATTGGGCGATGGGCTAGCCTCATGTGACTAATATTCTATCTCATTCCATTTCAAGTTAAAATGATTAGGTTTTGTTACCTTTAAAATGAGTAACAGACTTGAATATATTTGTATTAAAGTATGGGTTTCTTATAGGATTCTTATGTTTCAACTTTACAAGCAAGCTAAGTGTGAAAGAATGTTGTTAAAGTTTTATTATGTTCTGCTCTAAGTGAATTTTGAATGAGAGCATATCACTACATAGTATAAAACAAAGTCGCTTTCTCTGTCCCTATGCCCCTTTATATGCTTAAATCTTTGAAACTACGCAACAGATTTTGATGCGGTTTTTTTAATAGATACAGTGATTCAAGAGGAAGGTTTATATGTTTACATGTGTTTTTCATTTACGTGCATAAGAAGAGGGAAAACATTGTTAGGAAAACTGCCTATCGCTCGGGATAGGTAACAGTCAGTGTCTGTATACGGTGATAAGGCTAAATTACCAGCTAGCGGCTAGTTTTTGTTTTTACTTCCCTCAATAGCAAATCCATAATAATGGATACTAAAAGCATCAGGATTGAGACAGCTGGGGATCAAAGATTTCTGGCTGCTCCTCTTTAGGAAAATGAGACGTGATGTGTATGTAGCACTACTAATTAGTTAGTTGTTTATTTTACTGTGAAATTTTGTAGATGTAACTCAGTAAGTATATAAGTTGTTGATAGTATGACTAGCGACCCGCTCCGGCTTTGCATGAGTATAAAATATATAGCCTACTCCACTATTTAATGGATGTTATAATACATATAAACCTTCCTCTTGAATCACTCTATCTATTAAAAAAACCGCATCAAAATCCGTTGCATAGTTTCAAAGATTTAAGCATACAAAGCGACAGAGAAAGCGACTTTGTTTTATACTATGTAGTGATATATAAACATAGTATAGTTAGTGTCATTGTTTTTGGTAACAAGTGTTTCTTAGGTAAATGTTGAGTTTCATTGTATTTACAATAAATGTACGTAAAGAAAATAAATATGATTTGGAAAGTAATTTAGGTCATAGATAAAAATGTTTATTGAAAGGTATAAAGGTTGTGTGTAATTAGGTATTCAAATATTGTGATTCTTAATCTTATTCTTACTTAAATTACGTACAATAAACAATCACATACTTTAATCCCTTTTGGGGTGGACAGAACCATGGAGATATAATATCTCATAACTAGGTCACTTTATAGCTTGAATATTGCGGTTCGATGACATAATTGGAACATTGGTGACAGTGGCTAGTCCATCACCCAATGGCTTGATACTTATAATATACATACGTTTAAGCTTCTTTCCTTATATTGGAGAGAAACTTGAAGATTTATAATTTTCATTTTCATCAATCATGTTTTGATTGATTGTAGTTAATACTAAATAACTAGAATAAATTCTTTGATCTATGTATGTAGTTGCCTGAACGAAACGCAACTAGTTAGTTAACATTCTATTTAACTGCAATTCATAAAAAAACGTACGCGTTCACGACCATTAACCCTTGCTGAGTAGTCAAAGGTTCAGGTGTCCATCTACCCAATTGCGAAGGTAGTAATTCTACGGACACTTCGAACAGATAGTTAGTACTTAATGTGGACAGCCATGTCGCCATTTACAAGCACTTACTACCTGTTCTGGGAACAGGTAGGTTTCCTCACGTTGTTTTTTCCCTCACCGTAGTATTCGAAGCATTTCGTAAATGTATTTTTATTATGTGGTTTGCAATTCATGACTGATGAAATATTAATCTCTGACCTCTATCCACTCTGAAAGGGACATACGGTCTTGTGTATATGTTTGTTTAAGTTTTCGCTTAAACGGTAATACAGTAATTGAACGATTGCATAAAAACGACGATCGATACTAAAACAGAACTGTGGATTAGGTGGCCGATTAGTTGGGTGAAAAAAATGATTGTGCAGAAGGTTTGTATAGTAGAACGAAACGTAAAGACAATTTAACACTTAGAAAACATGTTATTCGGTACAAAAAGTTAAAATAATAGCAATTAACTACTTACATAAAAAGATTTTTGAACAATAACATTTACCGTGACTGGTATTTTTGAAAACGATATTATTAATAAACTAAATTAGTCATAAGAGTAACTAACTTACAGTAACTATACATATAAATTTCAGTTAAATAATTATTAAATATCGTTTTATTTCGTCACTCTTATACAGTACAAACATCAAAAAACTAATAATTATTACCAGGCGACGCAATGAGATGTAGCGATTCCCCTGACCTACCAAAATGTACTAAGAACTATCTGGTCACCGAAATTTCATACAAGTCGCAGTGTACTAAGCTAACCTACTGCTCTATGGTATTTGTCTATCAATGCACATTTTAACTAGAGTACCCGCCACATAAGGTGGCAGTTGGAGGCGTCGCCACAGTCGCGTAATCCAGTGTTGCCAGTAAACACGCCAAAACTAGCACTCACTGTGCCATACGGCTCGATACATTATATTGAGGTTTCATTTGTAACGATCTTTGGTTGCAGAGCTATAAACTCAAATAAAACAAATTAATATACCAAAGTCAAAAGTCAAAATATTTTTATTCAAAATAGGCCCTATCATAAGCTCTCTTTGAAAGTTATTTTATGATCTAAGTACAAATTAAAAAAACTATATATTGACAAAAGGAATATATATGAGTGAAGTGGAAGGGCGGTTACGTAGGGGCCGGCCTAATAAGACATATATGTAACAGTCAGATAGACGCTATATTGAAAAAAGGTGACGTTAGGAGTACCTATAACCGCCGAGAGTGTATTAGAGAATGTATGAATGTCAATGAAGCGAAAGTGGTCTGTCAGGATTGGCACAAATGGGGATCCGTGATCTCTGCCTACCCCTCTACAGGGAATCAGGCGTGATGTGTATGTATGTATGTAAAAAAACTATTTCAAACATGGCACTGAGCATAGTCTTTACATATTTTTACCGAGGTTAGTTCACCAACCATTTCGGCTGCTCAAGATGCCACGTCATGAAGACCACGACCGCTCTGATAAGAGCGTAACGATTGAGAAGAAGAAGTTCAGCGGAGACCCTTGGAGAAGAACTAACAAGAAACTCCAGAAATCAATTTATTATAATCACCCTTAACAAACATAAAAATTACAAAGAGTGGGCAAAAAACACAACGCTGGTAATACTAAATTTACCTTTCATACAAAATAACACGCAATGGCGGAAACGTCAAATTTAGTTCCAAGTTTGGCTACTGCCACCTTATGTGGCGGGTACTCTAGACATCCAGTGCGTGAGTGCTACAAAAGGATTGACCGATAACGAGTGATGTAATAATAGTTGTATCGATATGGATTTACGATTTTTTATTCGATAAACTCAATTCTTTACTTATCATGTGGTAACTTAGTTACTTCTGCTGAATTAGGTTGTTAACTTCTTACTAAGTAGTTACATACGTATATTCACGCCTCTACATCCCCAACGGGATAGGCAGAGACTGTCGATCGCCATGGTACGATCCTAATAAATCGTGAAACGACCCGGTCTCACATAGTAAATAAAACAAAAAGAAATTGTTTGTGCAATTCTGTCCATGCTGTAAAAGACTAAATCTCGTGTTTAAACCAATGTATGTCATGTCTAATATTAAACTAGTGTCATACAACTACCATAGTAGGCAATGATGATTTTGCAACTTTTTTCCTAGCTGTTTATTTTGATGCAAACCTGTTAGGTTGAACTTCGGATTAAGAAGCTCACTGAAACAGGTTCCTAAGACCTAGTTTTCAATGGAGACCTCAATATTCTAAGCTTTGGTAAGCCGGGTTTATAGTGGCTTAGACATACACCTACGCCTCACGACTTGTGTAATACACTCCCTTTTTACTGTGACGGAGTTGTCAGAGATGTGGGTGAAGCAAGAGAGACTTATAATTTTAAGAGATTCGCGATTTATACTCACGATTAATAACTAACGGGACTTAGTTATCGCGTAAGTTTTTATATAATAAAGTTACCTTTATTACCCCGACGTTTCGACTACGTTGCAGCAGCCATGGTCACGGGCAGACTTAGTCTCTTAGTCACTAGAGACTTGCAACCCATTCAAGGTGGCGATCTATAGTCTGTCTATCAAGCCTATTAGGCAGGACCCCTTAATAGCTAGCACATGTGACTAAGCTATGTTGTGCCTCACATCTCTATACACCCTTCGGGAGAACCGTATGGTTGCGACCCTGTCCCTATTTATTTAATAGTCGTAAATATGTCAGTAATACGAAGGGAGGGTATTGATTTTTACGAAATAGACTTTGAAGGTTAGTTATGGGATTTCATAATAACTAACTAACTAGTTATGGTGAAATAAGTAATTATAGTTTTAAGAGATTCGCGATTTATACTCATGATTAATAATTATTAACGGGACTTATCGCGTAAGTTTATATATAATAAAATTACTGCAACGTAGCCGAAACGTCGGGTTAATAAAGGTAATTTTATTATATATAAACTTACGCGATAAGTCCCGTTAATAATTATTAAACATAAATAAGTAATTAGTTTTACTATATTCAGTAGATATGTATCACAAAGGGGTAGGCAGATATCACGGATCCGTATTTGTTTCGATGTTGACAATCTATTTTAGGTTTCGTACACATTTTCATACGCTCTCAGCGGTTAAAGGTATCTCTAACGTAACCCTTTTTCAATATGGCGTCTATTTGTTTCTGTTAAATACAGTGACACATCACGCCCGTTTCACTGTAGAGGGATAGGTAGAGATCACGGCTCCGTGTTTTTCCCGATCCTGACAAACTTTTTTAGCTTTCATTGACATTCATAGTTACACACCTTTTCTTTCTCACTTTGTGTTAAGTTATTGGTATTTCTAACGTCACCCTTTTTTAATAACTATGGCGTCTAATTGTATGGTAAAGCACAATGTAAGTAAATACATACACATCACGCTCGATTTCCTGTAGAGGGTTAGGCAGAGATCACGGATCTATCCATCCCGATCCTGACAAACTACTTACGCAATCTACTTATATACACACTCGGAGTTATAGGTACTTCTAACGTCACCTTTTTTCAGTATGTCACCTATTTGGTGACTAATACTATAATTACTGTCATAGTTAGTTAATTGTTATGAAATTATAATGATACCTATTCATGTGTTTAAACAAAGTGTAACCTAGTATCAATAACTAAAAAGTGACATCTATAGTTGAAATGTATCCATTTATAGTCTTCCTTAGAAATGCCCCATCACTTTAATGTCGTGCCTGTCATGGCGATTAATTTACGTAAATACGCAGATACGCAGATACCCCTCCGCATACATAGTCGGTGGTTATAGCTATATCTGATAGCACTCTTGTGCGTCATACTCAAACGTCTTACTGGAACAACCCCTACATAAACGCAGTTCTATTGATTTAAATAACTATATTGTGTTTTTAATGTAATTCAACGTAGCTCAGTTGTTTGGATCTTGACTCTGTATCAAGGGTACAGGGTTCAAATCCCGCTTGAGCATGAACCAATGGAAATGAAGTTTCATGAATTTCTATGTAAACTTCGTAATTAAAATACATTTAAGTTAGATACCAGATTTAGGTATTAAAAAGGCACATTAGAGATTTTTCTTCGTGATTTTATGAAAGTAAATATCGTAATATTTATAAAGAATATTTATCTATTATAACTACTTTAAACCTTTTTTATTTATCTTTTGTGTGATTCTATTCTTTCAGTGGTCGGTATTGGAAGCTTTTGTATTATGTTAATGTTAATACATTCACGCCCACCTATCTTTGCAGGGTAGTCAGAGGTTCTTGTAAACTTCTATCTACTGATATAAAACCTTGATATCCGACCTAATTGGGTCCCATTCTTTCGCTTCAAGTATTTAATAGGCGACCCTCGTTCTCTGGGGCGCCTTATGGCCGAATTTAGGGATCAAAGGATAGACGCTTAGTGTTATAGGTATTGAGGGTCAGGTAGTATAAGGGGTGGGTAGATGGATGGAGTTATAAAACTTTGTTACTAGGCTAGTGTAGCCGAAACGTCGGGTTAATAAAGGTAACTTTATTATAATTCGCACCTTCGGGACCAAACTCGCACTTATGCAACAAACCTAATTTTACAGGAGAGCGATTTTTCACTCTAAAATTCTCTTTCAATTACACGTAATGACATAACATACTCCCCCGCCTCACCGCTCCATTTTTCAAAGGATTTTAAAACTTTTTGCTGTGTATATAAAGTCGATTATCGCGGTTAATTCTGTATACTTAAGTCATTTTCGTAAAAAGTTGCACAAGTGCGAGTTTGGTCCCGAAGGTGCGATAAAAACATACGCGATAAGTCCCGTTAGTTATTAATCATGAGTGTAAATCGCGAATCTCTTAAAACTATAGGCTAGTGTAGTTGCTATTTGTTAGTTAGGCTAATTAGAATTAGTAATAATAGTTGCCCTTTTTATGTTATATTTTTCAATGCAATTGAGAATCTCATTGAGTGAAAACGTCGTGAAAATACCTGATAGTTCGTCGGAATAGGCAATAGTCAGTAGCCTCACACTGTTATATGTGACACTACAATTCCCGATAAGTGTCAATTTTGTCTTTCAAGATCTTCTGGTGAATAATTTTTCGAACTAAGTTCGATTTGGTTAAAGCTCTCGGCTAATGCAAATATGGTCATTTAAATTAGGAAAACATGGTGAGGAAATAATAAGTAATAGTCAGTGCCTATATACGGCGATACGGTTCACTACCTATCACGTTGGGTGCTGTCTATCTAGTGATACGCGGGATTCGAATGACCCATACCTAACTTGCATTCGAAATTTCGGAGATGGGCACTCAAGACTCTGACTACCGCCATAATAAAAAAGGGAGTGTGTATACACAAGTCGTGAAGCGTATGTTTTTATGTTGTTAAATTAGGAATGATTTATCTAATTTATCTCAATACTAACTTATCTCATACTTCCTTATGATACTTATCCTAATTAATAATATTAAAAAACACAGCTAACTAACTAGTTATATAAACATACCTCCGTAAACGCGGATATACAGCTCCGCCTATCTAGAGCAACCTAAAAGCCGTAGCCATAAATAGGCGCAATTACCAAAGCAGTGACCAAGACGGGTGTATTCCAATAATCCGGCCGCCAATTAACTAGCTGCCTCTCCCCCTCGCTTATTGTATGAAGACATGAAACATTTGTGTGCGCTACTGGTTCGGTACGCTCCAATTGCTATTGAGTCGTGAAGATTCTGGTCGGTTAGGTGCGGGTAGCGTTGTCGATAGAATTCTAGAATATTATTAACTAAACTATGTAGTTAAATAATTAGTATGTTAAAATTTCGACGTATGTTAAAAATGAAATTATTAGATTGGTTTTAAAGTTAGCTCAGTTGTTTGGGGCTTGGCTCTGTATCAGTGGGTACAGGGTCCAAATCCCGCTTGAGCATGTACCAATGGAAATGAAGTTTAATGAATTTCTATGTACATTTTCGTAATAAAAACACATTCACGAAATGTATCAAATTATAAGGTGAGGGAAAACATCGTGAGGAAACCTAAATGAAATGATTAGATTGGTTTTAGTGTCACGTGTTAGTCTGGGACGTTAAAAGAATGCTAACTAGCTGCCGTTCTTCGTGCATGTTGTAATAGGCGACTAAGGGACCAGGGGTGAATGAAATGTTTTAAGCGATTGGCTAGCAACCTGTCACCCTACATCACGACTCCAATACTTTTTGGTAAAAGTGTCCAAAGATATATGATGTATAGCAAATCCTGTCTACCCCGAAAGGATTAAAGATCGTGATTGTAATTATCATGCATTTTTGCAGTTTGTCTTATTGCGCGATGGGCTAGCAACCTTTTACCCATATTCCATATGACACCACAACCCCAGTGTTGTTAAAAAGTGATTTAGGAGATATTATAATTCGACGTAGCTCAGTTGTTTGGGGCTTGGCTCTGTATCAGTGGGTATAGGGTTCAAATCCCGTTTGAGCATTTACCAATGGAAATGAATTTCTATGTACTATCTGGTTAACACGTTGGTTCGAGGTGTCCATAGAATTACTACCTTCGCAATTGCGGAGATGGACACCTGAACCTCTGACTACCCCGCAAGGGTTAATGGTGGTGAATGCGTTTGTTTTTTTGTTTATATCATACCTCCGAGGTTCTGTCCACTCCTAAAGGGATTAAAGGACGTGAATGTATGTATGTGTTTGTGTGTATGTTGTTGACATAAGGTTTGGGATTAGGTTAACGTTAACACTGAGGAATGCGACTTAATTAACGAACCCAAAATAGTTCTTAGTTATGTACGTCAGTTCTTACTAGGCACGTCATATGCCTAATATTTATTGTACTGTTGTTAGGTTACGCTTTAATAAGAATATTTGTATGATTCATCAAGAAAATGTTTAAGAATTTAGTTGCCTGAATTAACGGGATTCAAATAAACGCTTTCACGACAACTAACTCTTGTGGAGTAGTCAGAAGTACAAATGTCCATCTCCGTAATCACAGATGTGGTCTCTAATTCTATTCCCATCCCGAACTTACTAGTAGAACAGGTAATCATTAACTACTCAATGTGACAGGTGATAGTGACTCAATGTGACAATTCATAGTAACCAACTAGTTATAGGCTGTTCGCGTTAAGTAAATAGTGACGTCATGATATTCAGAAGTTAAACTGGCCAATGAGACGTTAGTTGATGAGAAAACAAGTTACATTGACCAATAACAGACAACCCTTATACAATCTCATTGGTTAAATCATGGGGACATGATGACGTCACTATTTTCTTAATGCGAATATAGTATAACTAGTTAGTTATTATTAAGTAACGCCGAGTGTGTATGAGTGCTAACAATGGGAAGTTGTTTGTGAGATTCTGGACGGGTGGGGATTCGTGATCACTGCTTACCCCTCTACACGGAAACGTGGGTGATGTGTATGTATGTAAACATTTACGATTTTCGACCTAATTTGGTCATTTAAGCCCTTGGCTAACCTAAAAAGATTTTAAACTACATGAATAGTTACATAAGTATCTATGCATAATATTTCTTACCATCTAAACTAAACATAGAACTATTCTTATATCTGTGATTAGTTATAGTAACTCGATATTCGATTAATACCATAACGCAAAAGCGCCGTATACCGACCACTGATAGAGTTGACTAAGTAAATCACAAAAAAGATACAGAAAATGTTTAAAGTATAATAATATAAAACGTTCTTTAAAAAGATTACGATATTTACTTTCATAAAATCACAAAGAAAAATATCTAATTTGCCTTTTTCATACCTAAATCTGGTATCAAACTCAAAAAACTTGATTTATACCGAAAGCACCGTTTACAGACCGGCTGACGCCTGACGTTCCTGATTCCGACCACTGAGGTGCCTGATTCCGACCAGCCGTATCTCGCCTGCTAAAATACCTTCTATGCTCACAAAACGAAAGAAATCAAGCCTTTAATATAACCCCGTAATAAGTATGCTACCTGCTTGTAAATTTCTTAAAAAATTTCGATATTTTATGATTGTTGACAAAGCAAATCATGCTGCGAATATTTCGTAGGTAAAATTTATTTGTCGCGGCCTTAACGCATAGACCAGCATCAGTACCAAAGTGGCGTAGTTCCTCTCTCATTATGAATTGACTTGATATGTAGGGTCGAGAAGAACATTCACTGCCGTAGACCTAAAAACCAGCTTTTTATGATGGTCATGGAGTGGAATTGAAACTAGAGCGTTGCATGGCGTAAGCAATTGTGGAACTCTTTTTGAAACATCCAGGTGGCTGACAAATAACACTCTTGTGAGAGCTGAAGGGCCTCATCTTTGTCACCTTCTCTTCTGCCAAACCGAACAGTCACTCCATACCTAAACTTATACTGTATTGCCCTTGTTCGCTTTCAAGGCAACAAAAGAGCTGGTATGAGACGGTGAATAGGCGTAAACGAAGCCAGAGAGATTGTCAGGATCGTTCAAGGTGACGATCGATAGTCTCTGCTCATCTCATTAGCAAAGCGTATGTTGATTATCATGAATGCTTTAGAAAGACAGGATAGTATGTCAGAATCTCTATAAGAAGTGAACGATCAGGAAGTGGAACAAGTAAAAAAGTGAGACTCTGGTATATTTGGCAAGTATGTTGACTAGATATGGTGAAGGTCATATATAGCGGGGAAGAGACTGAAATAGGGAAATGTGACAAACGGGGTTAAGATAGTTTGATGACTGGTCGCTGGTTGAGAGTGAATTCAAAAACGCCGTTCTGGTTCCTACTTTTATATATGGTACTGAATGTTGGGTTTGGAAAAAGTATCACGGTAGCATAATGCAATACAGATCAGGTTCCTAACAAAATATGTACATAATAGAAGATTATGTGATAGGGTAAGGCAATAAATGAAAGCGTAAATGATGCCGTATGAAAGAAGATGGTGAAAATATCAAAAAGAATGTTAAGGTTGTTTGGGCAAATGGAGAGGATGCATGACAGCTAGGCTACGAAAATATTTACAAAACCTAGATTGGTAGCGCTGGATGAGGCGCGCCACGTAGAAGTTATGCTGATCTAAATATGATCTTCTCAAAGTGGGTTTACATAGGGAAAGGAACAGAAGACACACGAGATCTTTATGAGGATCGTTCAAGGTGGCGAACAATAGCATATCCCTATACCGTTAGGGAAGTACAGGGGTTAATATATGTATATATATAAAAGATGTATGCACTGAATACCTGAAACTAACACATGCAGACTGATCCATGTACTAAGAAACCAAAGGTTCTTGAGTTGGACGGATACCGGTACATGGTGATTAAATCGTGTCCAGATTCCGACCAATCATATTATTTCGTAATAAAATTTAAAATTTTAACATATCTACATATTTTTAGTACTTTTTTACATTATTGACACTTGACTAATATAACAATATAGCAAAAAAGTAATTATATCTGTTTAAAATGACTAAATAGTAAGCATTCAAAACATTCAATGTTAGACGTAATGATACGTTTTGAGAATTAAAAGTCAAAGTTTAGACACTTTTTACAAAAAAACTATAATAGTTAGTATTGGTCGGATACAGGTCTTTAAAATAAGAATAGTCTTAAGAGTAAGAAAGTTAACATGAAATAATCTCAAAGCTCATCAAACAAATGAAAAATAGCTTTATTCCCAAAGTACGAAAATCCTGTATCCGACCAGAGTGGTCGGTATTCGGAACGTACTCATTTTATAGAGGACCAGATTCCGACCATTATTATTTGCTTGATATTTTGAATAAAATACGCAAATATTACTTGCTGATTGATATCGACGGTGCTCAACAAACCAATAAATGATATGATGCAAAAATACTACGAATTAAGCAAAGTTTTCTTCAAAATAATCCAGATCTTCGTTTACGCCGATTTATGTTTTTTTCGGATCCGATTTGTCAAAAAAAATGCCCTTGCGACGATTTCGGTCAAATGAGATATTTGCTGTTAACGTATATAAACCAAATTTTGTCTTATAATGTAATATAAATTTATGAACTAATTGAGCGCAAATTCATAACTTTAACGTGAAATTTATAAGTTTAGGAGGGAAAAAACCAAAATGGTCGGATACAGGAGGTCGGTCGGTATACGGCGCTTTTACGTTAATTATCGATATTGCAAACCACTTCCGCGTCACTAGCGAGGCAGGCGCCGCGATTCTTTATGTAACTGTATTATGATATTGTGATAAGCGGTTTCGGTGTAGTTTTTCATGTATGTACGCAATTATATACCTCATACATATATTCACGCCTCTACGTCCCCACGGGATAGGCAGAGACTATCGATCGCCACCTGGAATGGGTGACAAATCTCTCTTGCTTCACTCACACCCATTAACCTTCTCATACATGCTCTTCTGTTCTTCATAGTTACTATGTACACCCGCCTTGAGAATGTCTCCAATTTGATCTGTATAAGTTCTACGCGGACTACCCCGTCCAACTCTACCTTCCACTTTGGCTGTATAGATTCCTTTTGAAAGCTTTGATGTCCGCTCCATGTGCCCAAACCACCTTACATACATACATAAAATACATACAGTTAGTTATGTATACATATGTCTCAAAATACTTTTCGGTTAACTATAGAATCTTGCTCCATAACCTAGTAACAATATTAGTTTATAAAACTATCGAGGTTGTGTTGGCATTCATATATGTATAAGTATGTATGGATGTCAATGAAGCGAAAGTGGTTTGCAAGAATTGAGATATAGTTTTAAGAGATTCGCGATTTATACTCATGATTAATAATTAACAGAACTTATCGCGTAAGTTTATATGTAATAAAATTACCTTTATTAACCCGACGTTTCGGCTACGTTGCAGTAGTAAAGCCCGTGATCATGGCTACTGTAACGTAGCCGAAATGTCGGGTTAATAAAGGTAATTTTATTATATAGTTAGTTATAAACTTACGCGATAAGTCCCGTTAATTATTAATCATGAATTGCGATATGTTATCCTAGCCTTCTGCCGTGAAAGGTCGTGATGTATACAGAGTTAATTTGTATGTATGTCACTAGCCTATCTAACACCGGGAAGAAAGGCACCTAGTTCACATTCTGATTAAGTCCCAAACTATCATGTAAACAAACCAATATTAATGGAAGCGAAACTTCGCACTTCCTTCTGTCGTCCCCAGAGAGATATAAGTCCGTGAAAGTGCCCATATAACGTCCCTTGGGATGTTGAGAGGATGTATATGGAACAAAGGCCGAATGAAAACTAAACATAGAACTCTGTTTTATAACTAACTACATAGATGTAATATACACGTCCTTTAATCCCTTTCGGGGTGGACAGAACCATGAGACACGATGAAGCCTCCTAGGTCACTTTTAGCAAGAATTTATTTATATACATATACATCACGCCTGATTCCCCGCAGAAGGGTAGGTAGAGATCACGGATCCCGGATTCGGATTCATTGACACTCATACACACTTTTTTATACTATTCTTCGTAACCTGTTATACCAACAAACCACCCTGCAACCCTTTTCACCTTTAACACGTACAAAAGGCCCCTTATCGTCCATTCCCACGAACACAAGTGGATTATCTGTGACTTATTCGCTAGTGGATATCCGTATGACCTACTTTCGGGTCATGCACTCTGGGGCCTTAGTCCACTAATGCTTTTTGCAAAATAGCTGTTCAATATCAGTTACGTTGGGGACGGCCTAATAAGGCATATAACAGTCAGATAGACGCTATATTGAAAAAGGGTGACGTTAGGAGTACCTATAACCGCCGAGAGTGTATGAGAGGATGTATGAGTGTCAATGAAGCGAAAGTGGTCTGTCAGGATCGGGACAAATGGGAGTCCGTGCATCTCTGCCTACCCCTCAACAGGGAATCAGGCGTGATGTCTATGTATGTATGTATGTATCAGTTCAATATCAGATCAGTTATAGTGTGAATCAGTAGTGGAGTAGCAAAAATGACAAATTTCGCTATTTTGTAAGCGAAATTTGACACTTGCAGATTTCAATGGTGAATTTAGACTCTTCTGCTAATCTATTACCAACTTCACACTATTACTGATCTGATATTGAACTGCGTTTGTAACTACTACTAAAACTGTTACTAAAACGCATTGGTAGACTAGGGCCCTGTAATGGTTGTACGAACCCCTTTTTTGAAGGTTTTTAGGGAATATTAGTTAACTATCTTTCTTATGTGTGTGCTAAGTGACATAATATTACTGAAATCTAAAGGAAAATAAGGTTTATCTGTCCACTAACTAATATTTTTTTATTTATTTTACAACAAGATAACATAACTTATAGACAAATCCATAATGCGTATGCCGTATGCAAATCATCACATAAAATATTACATACATACATATCACGCCTGATTCCCTGTAGAGGGGTAGGTCGAAATCACGGACCCCCATTTGTCCCGATCCTTACAAACTATTTTCGATTCATTGACACTCATACACCTAATATACCCTCAGCGGTTATAGGTACTTCTAACTTTACTCTTTTTCAATATAACATTTATCTGACTGTCATATGTACTATTAGACCGGTCCCTATGTATAAAACAACCAAACAACAAAGCCGAATCAAGTGACAATTTAATTTCGATAACAAAAGACTTTCAATATTACACAGCAGGTGTCGTGAGTGGTCCAAAATTGGATTAGCCACCTTTAGCCCCACTGCAGTGGGGAAATAGGTCCCTTATTTCCTTATTGGGGACAGGGTGACGAAAGACGATGATTCAGCGTTATTTTTTATTATATGGGTTATATTGAAAGGGATTTTATATTATAAGTACATATATAAGTACATTCGCATTAAGAAAATAGTGATGTCATCATGTCACGACGATTTGACCAATGAGACGTGACAACTGTCGTCTGCAATTGGTCGATGTGAATTGTTTTCTCATTTACTAACGTCTCATTGGTCAGTTTAACGTCTATAGTTATATCATGACGTCACTATTTACTTAACGCGAGTAGACTATAGTTGCCATGTTTTACACGGGGGTTCGAAGTGGATAATAACTATCTCCGAGTCTGCCCCGGAAGGGTTAATGGTCGTGAAGTTGTTTCTGTTTTCTGCCCTGGTAGAATTTCGTATGATAATATCTAAAAATTCAAAAAATTGTTTATTTTAGAAATTACAATATAAAATACATTATGGGTTCCCTTTTAAGCTTATGAAGCCTGTATTAAAGTTGACCCGCTCTTTCTAACGTTACATTTTACTTTTTTTTAACCTATTAGTTATTACTTTAATTATAGCAATTAAAACTTAAGGAAGTGTATACGATGATATGGGTGGTGGTAGATAGGTGTTGGTGGTGGTGTTTCTGTCATGTATGTTTTGTGTGTGTGTGTGTGTTGAATGCTTGTGCATGATAATATCTATTAACACATAACTAGTTTAGAGGTGACTACGGAGGAGCAGGTACTCTAACTATAGTACCCCAATCCATTTTTCCCGATTCTGGCAAATCACATTTGTTTCATTAACATGCATAAACTTCCTCATACATTCATACAAAGGATGACGTTAGAAGTACCTAAGTATAAGCGCCGAATGTGTATGAGACATATTGACGTCAATGAAGCGAAAGTGGTTAGTAAATAGACAAAAGGGGACTTCTAATCTCCGCCTATCCCTCTATAAGGAAACAGACGTGAAGTGTATGTGTGTTTGGCTACCCCTATGCAGAGAAACACACGATGTCTAAAATAGTTATATCTCGTTTTAATTGTATATAGTTAATCACGGACATATAAAAAGTATCACAATCTTTATTATTATACATACATATAATATATATATATATATATGTTTGTATGTATGCCAGTTACAAAAGTATTTAAGAAACACTGTCAGCCCATCGCCCTGATTCCGGCACCATCAAACACTGACCCAGTTGTCTAAATGACAAATTTCGCTTAAGTGCATTGCAAATTGTTGTCAGGCCTACAAATTGACCGCGGCGTGGCGATGTAGCCAAAAGGGATGGGACGTTTACTTACTGGGTAGTTGAATGATATGGTTTACTTACTGAAATAGAAACAAGAAACGCATTCACGACCATTAACCCTTGCGAGTCAGAGGTTCATGTTTCCATCTCCGTAATTGGGAAGGTAGTAATTCTATGGACACCTCGAACCCACGTGTTGACCAGATCTTCAGTACTCAATGTGACAGGTGGTCAGCCATGTCGCGATTTACAAGCACTAACTAACTATTCGACGAACAGGTAGGTTTCCACACGATGATTTCCCTCACTTTTGTTTCGTAAATGTACATAGAAATTAATTAAACTTCATTTCCATTGGTACATGCTCAAGCGGGATTTGAACCCTGTACCCACTGATACAGAGCCAAGCCCCTAACAACTGAGCTACGTCGTATTTTATTGTTTAGTCAGTATGAAAAGGAGTTTGAAGGTATGGTTTCAAATCATAACATTCACGACGTGTTTTACTGTGGAGGTATACCTAATTTTTTTGAATTGCTGATGTATCTAGATATTACGGCGATCACTCAGGACTAGTTACTTGTAAGAGTTATGTTATAATTACCATACGTGGTAGAACATTATTTCATATACTTGTAAAGTGTTGTAAGTTTATTGCAAATTTCATAGTGATAGTTACTCAAAGTATTTTTTTCTTCTTTCAATTTTGAGGATAACCCGTGACTATTTCTCTGAATAATATTCATTATACAATAGTCGGCAGCTATACCTTAAACTTTTTCCGTGCGAATCTTCAGACGTTCGTGTATCCAACTGTACTATACAATTGACGACTTTTAACTACTTATGATTTTTATTAACTATGTGAGACCGGGTCATATCACGATAAATTAATAAAGATATCTGATTACCTTTATTTTGCCCGACGTTTCGACCAGTTGCATAGGCCGTGGTCGCGGGTACACGGTCTCAAATAGTTAATAAAATGAGTATGAATCGCGAGTATTTAAAAATAACTACTAGTTACTTATGATTGTCACATAAAGTACAAGTTCTTACTTTTGTCAAACCAAAGTAACCAGCTCATACCAGTATTTACTCATAGCTCACTCCATCCCTAGTTGAGTTGAGTAATGCAATGACGAAAGCAATTTCACAGCCTCCGCAGCAACCTGTTATCGTTTGTTTTTACCAGATTCATTTTGCTAAAAAAAACTAAGGTTACAGTGGTCAGATTTTAAGAATACTTGCAGTGGTCATTCAAGTCTTTGACTTACATACACATCATGATTCCCTGTAGAGAGGTAGGCAGAGATCACGGAGCTTCATTTGTCCTGATGCTGACAAACCACTTACGTTTCATTAGCACTCATACACCTCCTCATACATACTCGACGGTAATAGGTACTTCTAAATTCACCCTTTTTCAATATGGCGTCTATCTGACTGTTATACATATATCTTATTAGGCCGGCCCCTACGTAACCGCCCTTCCATTTCACCCACATACCGTCGTTGTCAAACCAAAATCTGCTATGTGCACTTTTTCGAGATTTTAACTTTTTGACGTCTGCGTAACGTAAAAGCGCCGTATACCGACCGACCTCCTGTATCCGACCATTTTGGTTTTTTCCCTCCTAAACTTATAAATTTCACGTTAAAGTTATGAATTTGCGCTCAATTAGTTCATAAATTTATATTACATTATAAGACAAAATTTGGTTTAGATACGTTAACAGCAAATATCTCATTTGACCGAAATCGTCGCAAGGGAATTTTTTTTGACAAATCGGATCCGAAAAAAACATAAATCGGCGTAAACGAAGATCTGGATTATTTTGAAGAAAACTTTGCTTAATTCGTAGTATTTTTGCATCATATCATTTATTGGTTTGTTGAGCACCGTCGATATCAATCAGCAAGTAATATTTGCGTATTTTATTCAAAATATAAAGCAAATAATAATGGTCGGAATCTGGTCCTCTATAAAATGAGTACGTTCCGAATACCGACCACTCTGGTCGGATACAGGATTTTCGTACTTTGGGAATAAAGCTATTTTTCATTTGTTTGATGAGCTTTGAGATTATTTCATGTTAACTTTCTTACTCTTAAGACTATTCTTATTTTAAAGACCTGTATCCGACCAATACTAACTATTATAGTTTTTTTGTAAAAAGTGTCTAAACTTTGACTTTTAATTCTCAAAACGTATCATTACGTCTAACATTGAATGTTTTGAATGCTTACTATTTAGTCATTTTAAACAGATATAATTACTTTTTTGCTATATTGTTATATTAGTCAAGTGTCAATAATGTAAAAAAGTACTAAAATTATGTAGATATGTTAAAATTTAAAATTTTATTACGAAATAATATGATTGGTCGGAATCGGGACACGATTTAATCACCATGTACCGGTATCCGTCCAACTCAAGAACCTTTGGTTTCTTAGTACATAGATCAGTCTGCATGTGTTAGTTTCAGGTTTCAGTTTCAGTGCATACATCTATTATATATATATATATATATATACACATATATTAACCCCTGTACTTCCCTAACGGTATAGGGATATGCTATTGTTCGCCACCTTGAACGATCCTCATAAAGATCTCGTGTGTCTTTTGTTCCTTTCCCTATGTAAACCCACTTTGAGAAGATCATATTTAGATCAGCATAACTTCTACGTGGCCTGCCTCATCCAGCGCTACCAATCTAGGTTTTGTAAATATTTTCGTAGCCTAGCTTTCATGCATCCTCTCCATTTGCCTAAACAACCTTAACATTCTTTTTGATATTTTCACCATCTTCTTTAATACGGCATCATTCACGCCTTCATTTATTGCCTTACCCTATCACATAATCTTCTATTATGTACATATTTTGTTAGGAACTTGATCTGTATTGCATTATTCTACCATATATAAAAGTAGGAACCAGAACGGCGTTTTTGAATCCACTCTCAACCAGCGACCAGTCATCAAACTATCTTAACCCCGTTTGTCATATTTCCCTATTTCAGTCTCTTCCCCGCTCTATATGACCTTCACCATATCTAGTCAACATACTTGCCAAATATACCATTCTCACTTTTTTACTTGTTCCACTTCCTGATCGTTCACTTCTTATAGAGATTCTGACATACTATCCTGTCTTTCTAAAGCATTCATGATAATCAACATACGCTTTGCTAATGGGATGAGCAGAGACTATCGATCGTCACCTTGAACGATCCTGACAATCTCTCTGGCTTCGTTTACGCCTATTCACCGTCTCATACCAGCTCTTATGTTGCCTTGAAAGCGAACAAGGGCAATACAGTATAAGTTTAGGTATGGAGTGACTGTTCGGTTTGGCAGAAGAGAAGGTGACAAAGATGAGGCCCTTCAGCTCTCACAAGAGTGTTATTTGTCAGCCACCTAGATGTTTCAAAAAGAGTTCCACAATTGCTTACGCCATGCAACGCTCTAGTTTCAATTCCACTCCATGACCATCATAAAAAGCTGGTTTTTAGGTCTACGCAATGAATGTTCTTCTCGACCCTACATATCAAGTCAATTCATAATGAGAGAGGGACTACGCCACTTTGGTACTGACGCTGGTCTATGTGTTAAGGCCGCGACAAATAAATTTTACCTACGAAATATTCGCAGCATGATTTGCTTTGTCAACAACAATAAAATATCGAATTTTTTTAAGAAATTTACAAGCAGGCAGCATACTTATTACGGGGTTATATTAAAGGCTTGATTTCTTTCGTTTTGTGAGCATAGAAGGTATTTTAGCAGGCGAGATACGGCTGGTCGGAATCAGGCACCTCAGTGGTCGGAATCAGGAACGTCAGGCGTCAGCCGGTCTGTAAACGGTGCACTCGGTAAAAATCAAGTTTTTTGAGTTTGATACCAGATTTAGGTATGAAAAAGGCAAATTTGATATTTTTCTTTGTGATTTTATGAAAGTAAATATCATAATCTTTTTAAAGAACGTTTTATATTATTATACTTTAAACATTTTCTTTATCTTTTTTGTGATTTACGTAGTCAATTCTATCAGTGGTCGGTATACGGCGCTTTTCCGTTATAGAACACTGATCAATCTACCGTATAAAAAACTGCCATGTGTCTATAAGCACTGGGAGACATTATATTCCATAAATATTAAACCTCCGTCGTTAAATAACAAATCAGTTCATTTCTAACATCTATAGCTTTCATTTGATATAGTATTTAAAATGCAAATTCATATAAAATTTTACAGGAGAACTTTTTTTGTCAATATCTCGAAAGTATAATTTTGGCACATAGCAGATTTTGGTTTGACAACGACGATACATTTCTTTTGACAATCTACTATCATTCATCCGCATAACATGTACAAACCATCGAAGCATGCACTTTTTAATACAAGTTTCTGTATTACATAGAAATGACTAACGACTGCTATTACTTGTAAGGTAGGCAGATGTCTCAGTAGGTTATGAACGTGGTCATAGAATCACTAACTAAGTACTTAATTGTAGGCTTTTTTAAGTTTTTATTCTTCAATAAACCATTCATAACTAAGGTTATGTCGGCTCAAGTACAAACACTGATGCCACGGCGTTTGCACTTGTTATTTAGTCGCTATGGTTAGCCACGTCACATTCCTTAGTCGCCTCCTATACAACTAGAACAAAAAAGTATAAAACAACAAACGTAGTTTTATCTAAGCTTTTACTGTAACAACGCAATAGCCATATCGAATTATTAATGAACTGTGTAATTGGAGAATTCTCTGTAAGGTCGTTTCTTTAGATTTTTTATGTGATGCTGGTTTAAGAGAACTTTTTATAGTTGAATGGGTAATTTCTAAAAGCCTATGTCATATTGAATGATAGAATTAAATAAGGGAAGGTCGCGGTTTGAAAGAAAATGTAGTGACTAAGATTGAAAAGGGCATGCTTCGATGGTTTGGAAATGTTATGCGGATGGATGATAGCAGATTGACTAAAGGAATATATGTGAGTGAAGTAGAAGGGCGGTTACGTAGGGGGCGGACCAATAAGACATATGACAGTCAGATACATGCTATAATGAAATAAAGTGACGTTAGAAGTTACTATAAACACCGAATATGTATGAGGAGGTGTATGAGTGTCAATAACGCGAAAGTGGTCTGGCAAGATCGGGATAAATGGGGAGCCGTGATCTCTGCCTACGTATGTATGTCACATTGTATTTAATAAGAACATACATACTATACTATAGTGTATTCGCGTTAAGAAAATAGTGACGTCATAATATTCAGACGTTAAACTGGCCAATGAGACGTGAGTGAATGAGAAAACAGTCACATTGACCAATCGCAGACAACCGTTGTCACGTCTCATTGGTCGAATCGTGGGGACATGATGACGTCACTATTTTCTCAACGCGAATACACTATATTATAAAACTATTTAAATAAAACAGAACCATATTGCCAACCACCTGGCATCACCATGTAGGATGCAGCGTGTGGACCAAAAAAATGGCGCCCAAAGTAATTTTGGCCCCATTTCCGGTTCCGAGCCGACTAACTTGGCAATTTGCTTCTCGGGTGCGATTCTCCTAGAGATTAACATTTGGGAAGTTAAACGATAGGTCAACGATTACTTACACATCATGCTTGGTTCCCTAGAGCGGTAGGCAGAGATCGTGGATCCTTATTTGTCCCGATCTTGACAAACTGCGTAAAAGCGTAAATTATATAGAAATAATTATACTTATCTAAATCTACACCCCCAACGGGATAGGCAGACTATCGAATCCCACCTTATTCATAGAATATTAACCTAGCTTAAAGTGTCTACAAGTACACTGCTAATTTATACTTACATATACATCATGCCCGTCTCCCTGTATAGGGGTAGGCAGAGATTACAGATCCCTTTTGTCTCGATCCTGACAAACCACTTTCGTTTTGACTCGGCAGTTATAGGTACTTCTGACGTCACCCTTTTTCAATATGGCGTATACTGAATAATCAAAATATAATATATAGATTCATAAATTAGGAAATATCGATAAGTTTGGGGATCCCAGGGCTGGAGCATTTTTCTCTCAGAGAATTAGCATAGCTATTCAGAGGAGGAATGCTATCAGTGTCTTAGGAACCCTACCACCCTTTGACAGCGATGAATATAAAGATATTTTCTATAACAATAAATTAATTTTTATTTCTACTTTAAGTTTATAGTTAGTTTTAATTTATTTACCCATGATATAGCAACTACAGTCTTTTTAGGCTAGGAGAATCGGGCCCTTTCTATTTCTGGCACGTTCTCATACTGTTGGCATGCGGCTAAGCGGGTCGCCTTTGTTTATGTTTACCACCCTTTGACGTTCTCGCCTATGTTCCCATATGCACCATACATACACACAAACATAGTAAAGCGGATGTATGATAGTAGATGCTTGCCTTTCTGTAGAGGGATAAGAGATCGTGGTTTATCTGTAGCGATTCTGACAAATCATTTGGTTTCGTTGACACTCATATACATTCAGTTTCAGGTTAACTTTACGTAATAAAGGGCGGTTACGTAAGCCCATAAAACATATGACAGCTAGATAGACGCCATTGGCATTGAAAAAGGGTGATGTTAGAAGTATCTCAAACCGCCGAGTGTGTATGACGAGGAGGTGTATGAATGTCAACGAAGCAAAAGTGGTGTTATAATCGGTACAGACGGGGATCCGTGATCTATGTCTACCACTCTACAGTACTTAGCTGTTTCTTGCTTCCATACTCTTCTATCAGCCGTTTTCTGTACTCACTCCATTGCTTTTCATATGGTTCTTTACACAGTCTATTCTATACTTTTTCGGCCTTCCACTTCCAAACCTCTCATATAGTTAGTTACTTAATATACATACATAGTCATAACTATTATCCCTTACGGCATATCCAATAGGCAGTGTATATAGGTTGGTGTGTAACTTACATGCAATCACGTCCTCTAATCGCTATCAGAGAGGACAGAATTATACTAAAGACACTTTTAACTACTAAGATTATCCTTTAAATGGTAGTCAGAGCTTAGAAAGACATCTGCAATTGCGTCGTAGGTAGTAAGTCTATGACCACCTCAAATCCAATCAGAATCCTCCAAACAGTTAATATTAGTGCTTGTAAATGGCAACACGGCTTACCACGTGTAACTTTAAGTACTGTTTACACCATTCTAGATTTTTCTCGCCAGTGACAACTCAAACGTTTAAACCGAGAAGTTCTCGTCATTTTAACCAGCCTTTAATCCAGAAACCATTGAGTTGCACTTTAACCTAATCTTCGTTTATGAGTACTTGTAACGTGAATAGGAAATAAAACCACAATTTATGACTGTATGTCGTTCGAGAATGTTTGTATGGTCTATATGTGTGTGTGTGTGTGTGTTAAAAAACTCTTTTATCACCTTACTGTTACTAAGGCTTTCTTTTATGACTTTTTAGAGAACTTAAATCAGTGAGATACATATGTACATATATGCATACTAGATACAAGAACAGGGAACAATTATTGAAACAAAACATGCAACATAACTATTTGACGACCTCCGTGGCGCGATCGGTTAGACGCCTGAACGGTAATCGTGAGGTCCCGGGTTCGATTGTCGGTGGAGGCAGAGTTGAGAACTACGCTTTTCTACTGCTTTCCCGTCTGGTTGTTAATTATACATGCTATATATGTATCTATGCATAATAAGTATATATTTCTTAAATATACGTTGACTAGTCCCCTTAACACAAGTCTTAAATGTACTTACCAAGGGGCTAGTTCAATTGGTGTAATAATGTCCAAATAAGATTATTATTATATGTTTTCACAATTTATGAACTGCATAAGACAAACGCGTTCGCGACCATTAAACCTTACGAGGTAGTCAGAGGTTCAGATTTCCATCTGCGCAATTGCGAAGGTAGAAATTCTAAGGTCACCTCGAAACTAAGTGTTGGCCAGATAATTAGTACTCAATGATAGGTGGTAAGCCATGTCGCCGGTTATAAGCACTGACTATTATATCGATACATTTCGCTAATGTGAACAGAAATTGTTAATGCATGATTTGAGTAGTGAAAAGAAATTCTTTTTTTTTAAGTAATATAAGGATCGTAAATATCAGTTATCAGAAATAAAAAAGAACATTTTCTCATTATTGTTAGATAATCATAACTACACTGTATAAATATACTAGCGACCCGCTCCGGCTTCGCACGGTTATAAAATATATAGCCTACTCCACTATTTAATGGATGTAATTATACATATAAACCTTCCTCTTGAATCACTCTATCTATTAAAAAAATATCGCATCAAAATCCGTTGCGTAGTTTCAAAGATTTAAGCATACAAAGGGACATAGGGACAAAGACAGCGACTTTGTTTTATACTATGTAGTGATACGCTTTTACTATGTATGTATGTATATGTATGTATGTTCTAACTACACCAAACTACAGTACTGTAGCACGTGGCATACACATGTATGTAAACCTTACAAATCTATATGTGTTTTAAATCGTTTTACGACCTACTTTTAACGATCTTTTTCGTGAGTTTTTTATAGCTTTTCAATTGTTTGTTATCTTTGTTGCACTGTTGGCCCCGCTCGGTTAAAAGGGAATGCCCTCTGGTTACCCGTTATGCATTTGGGGTAGACAGAACCTCGGGGTATCGTTTGTACATACACATCACGTCTGATTCCCTGTAGAGGAATAAGCAGAGAGCACGGATCCCCATTTGTCTCACTGACAGACCACTTTCGCTTCATTGACACTCATACATCTTCTCATTCTCACACTCGGCGGTTACAGGTACACCTAACGTCAGCTTTTTTCAATATATGTGTCTGTTATATGTCTTATTAGGCCGGCCCCTACGTAACCGCCCTTCCACTTTAGTCATATACATATATTCCTTTTGTCAATCTGCTATCATTCATCCGCATAACATGTCCAAACCATCGAAGCATGCTCTTTTCAATCTTAGCCACTACATCTTCTTTCAAACCACAACCTTCCCTTATCACACTATTTTTAATTCTATCATTCAATGTCACTCCTAACATGCTTCAGTGACCGCATTTCGACGGCATTGATTCTAACCTACTTATACACATTATATTTAGCTACACAGCTAGTTACACCCCTGTTACGTCCCAGACTAGCACTCAACGTACTCGTAAGTTCGAGTGATGCAACTGCAGCTCGTCTGTTTAACGTTACCCGTTTGTTTGTGTTGCGATGATGTATGAGATCGTTTTGGTTAAGGTGAATTACCTTTGGCTTGGGCGAGGGATTGGTAACCCTTTTAAAGTATATTCGAGATGGTAATACCCTAAGGTGATAGGCAGATATTTAGTGAATTGATTCTACAATGCTTTCTTGTTTCAATCATCACTACATAGTATAAAACAAAGTCGCTTTCTTTGTCCCTTTGTCCCTTTGTATGCTTAAATCTTTGAAACTACGTAACGGATTTTGATGCGGTTATTTAATAGATAGAGTGATTCAAGAGAAAGGTTTATATGTACAATAACATCTATTAAATAGTGGAGTAGGCTTTTATACCCGTGCGAAGCCAGAGCGGGTCACTAGTATCAATTAAACGTATGATGTTTAATTTTTTGTTCTTCACGCTACGTATGTTTTTTTGTCGCGTCTCCAAGTTTCTGTCCACCCCTGAAGGGATTAAAGGACGTGAATATAGTAATGTAATATATGTATGTATTGTATTGTTATAGCTATTACATATTAGGTACATACATACACATAGAGCCCGTTTCGTTGTAGATGGGTAGGCAGAGATCTCGGATCACCATTTGTCTCAATCCTGACAAGCTACTATCGCTTAATTGACCGTACACCTCTTCATACACACTTGGCAGCTTCACGCATGTTTATTATGAATACGTAATAATCTACTAATACTACGGTGAGGGAAAACATCGTGAGGAAACCTACTTGTTCTCTGAACAGGCAATAGTTAGTGCTTGTAAATGACAACATGGCTTATCACTTGTCACATGAGTACTGACTATCTGGTCATCACGTGGGTTCGAAGTGGCCATAGAATTACTACCTTCGCAATTGCGGAGATGGACACCTGAACCTCTGACTACCCCGCAAGGGTTAATGGTCGTGAACGCGTTTGTCTTTTTTTTGTTTGTAATAATCTTCAACAAAGACATGAAAACGACAATGATGTTACATTTAGTGGTGAAATGTGGATCCGTTGTTGAACTAAATCTATGAATTAGTAAATGCTTTAATGATTACGTAGATCTCTGGCTATCCTAAAAGGTGAATGGTCGTAATGTGTATGTAATGTCATAATGATTTGAAAGATCAAAAAGCTCTAAAGAATTCTTTGCTATATTTAGACTGTTGGGAACAAAGATGTAAGAAATATTGGAATGTTGATGGTGAATAGCTTCTAGTACAAAAATATCTAATAATACAACCGGGCCTAAGTCTACAAATGCGTTTTAGCAAAATCGTAGTACACTAGTACTTCAGTAACAGTGTGAAGTTCTTAGTGAAATACCAAGTGACAAATTTTGCCACTTTTAAGGCGAAATATGTTACTTTTGCTAATCCACTACCAACTTCACACCATTACTGCTATTGAACTATAATGTTGCTAAAACGCATTAATAAACAATACATCACGCCCGCTTCCTTACAGTAGAGTAGTACTACATTAACGGATCCCCATCTGTCTCGATCCTGACAAACCACTTTCGTTTCATTGACATCCATAGACCTTCTCATACGTATAGGTGACGATAGACCCTTTTTCAATATGTCGTCATTCTGTCTTTCATAATATGCGGCTAGTCTATTAATTAACCTGTTTTTTCTAGTCGTTAGTTGTTTTATTAGCGGTTGTAGCCCAGTGGGTAGGACCTCTGACTTCTTGTAAGAAGGGAAATTAAATTTAAATAATTGTTTTCTATTTACGTACGTAATTTACAGTCGCTAACGTTAAGGAAAAACATCCTGAGGAAACCTGCCCTCGGGATAGGTAATAGTCAGTGCCTATATACAGCGATATGTTTCACTGCCTATCACTTTGGGTGCTGTCTATCTAGTGAAACGGGCTTCGAGTGACCCTTACTTTTTATTTTTTTCTAGGCCCACATTATCAATGGACTTGATATATTATATTTCATTGAAATAATCTAGCGAAGAAAGATTTAACAATCATTATAATGTTTCGGATTGTTATGTTATTTCGGGATTTTCATTTATGTTCCTGTGTTAATTGGGACGTTAGTAATAAATGGGCTTCGTGAGAGTATCCAAAATCTATTTTAATACTACTACAATAGCCCCAAACAATACGTTTACATACATATATTCACGCCTTTATGTCCCCAACAGGATAGGCAGAGACTATGAGGCCACCTGGAACGGGTGACAAATCTCTTGCTTCATTCACAACCATTATCCTTCTCATACATGCTCTTCTGTTCTTCACGCTACGTACACCTTGAGAAGAAGACTTGTCGAGTAGTAGTAGTTACTAGTATTTGTCTATCCCGTTAGGAAAGTAGAGTAGTGAATATGTATGTAAGTAAACAAGTAAGTATGATAAGGTCAATGTGTGTGAGTGAAGCAAGAGATTTGGCAGGATACAGGTGGCGATCTCTGATAGTCTCTGCCTATCCCACGAACCAAATACAAAGAGGACCCGGCGTAAGGAGCGGTTCCCGTTACGCGGTGCGGAGTCCAAATGGCGTGTTTTAATTGGTGCGGAGTCTAAATATGTGTAGTAGAAAGAATATACCTGGTTTGATTGGCCGATGCCGTGTTTTGATTGGTTGTAATATCTCGCCTCCATCTCGCGTACCTCGTTTCACCCCGCGTAATGCCGCGCTAGTTTCTATACAAATATTACGTAAGGCCCACTCCTCTTATTAATTACTCCATGGCCTATCCCCTTAAAGTAGTAGAGGCGTGAATATCTATGTATGTATGTAAAGTGACTATCGCGAGTAATTGTTGACGCTAGCCGCGTAGTCTAGATCCGTTTTATTGGCCAAGAGTGAGGTTATTACACTTTCTCCAGCGAATGTTATCGTGAACAGCGGATACTGTTTGCATACATATAACTAGATGGCGTACATACTTATATATATGTGCATAATACCCTTTGTCATATACATGTATGTCTCTATACGTCCTATACGTATGTACGCGTCTCGGTAAACGTAGTGTAGGGCGCCCCGCTGCCAGAGGGACCGATGAGCTGAAAAAGGTCGCTGGTAGTGGTTGGCTGAGGGCCACGAGTGATCGTGTTTTGTGGCGTTACCTTCGGGAGGCCTACGTCCAGCAGTGGACTGACATAGGCTGATTGATTGAATAACCTTTTCCGTACATACAATTGATATTGAATATACCTGCCATACCGTGCCTACAAGATAAATAGTATGAGACATACAATACAATTTTCCCGTGTTGGTTTTAGATGTGAAAATAATAATTTAACTTCCCTCTAACGTGTGTATTCTCTGGTAGACTAGGGATTCTGTTAACTATGTTTAAGCGATGACTAGTTAGTCATAAACCATACTAGTTACTAAATCTCTTGATTGTTTGCCTCAAAGAAAGTATAGAAAGAGATCAAAATGGACTCATTTTCCTGGAGGAAATAGAGTATGTAGGAAGAAAAAACACATGAACATGCATGAGAATTTTAATTGATTTGACTATTAAGGGAGATATTGACTATTCTTTCAATTACTATGTCCTATCCTCTTTTCTGTCGAAGATGCGTGTATGTATGTATCTATATATGTATATTTATCTACAAGTATGTATGTAAACATGAATAGGTGTATTAATATCAATAAGCGAAAGTGGCTTGTTATGATCTAGACAAATGAAGCTTCCATATCAGCTTACCCCTCTGTTAGTTACCGAAATGTGTATGTATGTTAACATAAGTGTATGTATGTTAACATAAGTGTATGTATGTTATTGTAGACACATACATTTGGATACGGATGCAAATCAGATGTGAAAACAGCCGCGGTACAACAAAGCGACGTTGTGCCGCGATATTTGATTACGCGGTCCGCCGCAGACCCGTGCCTAGCCTTTGTCTATTCATATCATACTGTACATACATATCATACACTATTTGTATATTAAAATACGCTTTAACTACGTTAGGAGTTCCTGAAACCGCCGAGTGTGTATGAGGAGTTGTATGAGTGTTAACAAAGTATTCTTCTTTTTTTATAAATTAATACTTACATAAATAACAATCAAGTTTCTAACAAGTTTTTATCACGCTTAGCCTGTTACTGGAACGAAGAAGAAAATAAAATTGTTAGTTCTGGTAGGTTTATAGTCCGAATAGAAATAAACTTTTCTCCTACTCTTCTCTTACAACATACCGAGAAGAAAGACAGCTAGACAAACAAAAGACACACGCATACACGACCATTAACCCTTGCGGGGTAGTCAGAGGTTCAGGTGTCCATCTCCGCAATTGCGAAGGTAGTAATTCTATGGCCACCTCGAACCCCCGTGTTGACCAGATAGTCAGTACTCAATGTGACAGGTGGTAAACCATGTCGCCATTTACAAGCACTAAACTATTACCTGTTCGACGAACAAGTAGATTTCCTCACGATGTTTTCCCTCACCGTAGTATCGACGCATCCCGTAAATGTATTTTTATCACGAAAATGTACATAGAAATTCATTCAACTTAATTTCCATTGGTACACGCCCAAGTGGGATTTAAACCCTGTACCCTCGATACAGAGTCAAGCCCCAAACAACTGAGCTACGTCGAATTTTAATAGACAGCTAGTTACATCAAATTTCCGTCCCAGACTAGCACATACCATTCATTTCCTAAGTCGGCCTGTGTTCAACTCTGCCGCGTCCAAACTCAATTAGTGGAGTGAATGCTATAATTAGTCTCCTATTACAAAAAGGAACCGGCAGAACATTAAGGAGCGGCGATATTTTTAACGCGCCTTTTATACATCACGACTGTAGGAAGGAAGTTGGGACAGAGTTCAAGGGTGCATGTACAGTGTGTGTTTTATGGTGGTTTAACGCCGAGTGTGTATGAGGAGGTGTATGAATGAAATTTAAGTGGTGTGTCAGGATTGAGACAAATGGGAGACAAGACAAAAAAGCTATCGATTTGTAGGGAAACGGGCGTGATATGGATGTATGTACACACACAGACACATATATATTTTATATGTTTATGTGTGTGAGAGTGTATGTTATTGTTAAAATATTACATATTTTCCGTCTGTGTTGTTTAATGTATATGGAAGGTGATAAGGTGATATAGTTAACAAAGATTTTCAAAAAGACAAACGCGTTCACGACCAATTACCCTTGCGGGGTAGTCAGAGGTTCAGGTATCCATCTCCGCAATTGCGAAGGTAGTAATTCTATGGACATCTCGAACCCACGTGTTGACCAGATAGTCAATACTCAATGTGACAGGTGGTAAACCATGTCGCCATTTTCAAGCACTAAATACTACCTGTTCGGGGAACAGATAGGTCTCCTCACGATGTTTTCCCTCACCGTAGTATTCGACGCATTTCGTAAATGTATTTTTAAGAATAGAGATAGAAAACATTTCAAGAATAGAGTAACCATCAATTTGAATAATCTATTGGATGTCATCATTGTTTCATACGAAATCACAACCCCTACATTCATGCTAAAAAGTCATCTAGGAGATATTATATCTCCAAGGTTTTGTCCACCCCGAAAAGGATAGTGAATGTATATGTATGGAATATTATTAACTAACTAGTTATACGAAAACATTAACAGCTTGGAAGAGTATATTTCGTGTATTACCTAAATGGTCTAACATCATCGTGACACTTACGTTGTGTGTACAAATGTATGCCCAGTAGTAATTTAGAGCGATTTGTACACAGTATACCAAATGACCCGAGATCATACTGTTCGTAACGGTTTCTGTTCATCCCTCAGGCATAACGGTTAGTCGTACAGTAAAGTGAGATGTAATGATTATGTTGAGTTTATGATGTTTTGCCAAGTATATAACTATTTACTTATTATAGTTTTAAGAGATTCGCGATTTATACTCATGATTAATAACTAGTAGTAACTAGTCAGTCTGCCCGTGACCATGGCTGCTGTAACGTAGCCGAAATTCGGGTTAATAAAGGTAACTTTATTATATAAAAACATACGCGATAAGTCCCGCTAGTTATTTACTTATTGTTAATATCAAAAGAAAGAAACGTTTGAGTACTTAATTATTTATTTAGAAAATTTTTTTGTACTGATTCACGGGATGATAATTGCGAAGATGGACACCTGAACCTTTGACTACCCCGCAAGGGTTAATTGTCGTGAACTCGTTTGTCTTTTGTCTTTGTTTTACGGGTTTTGGTCAGATACTAGTTTTTGTACTTGTGATTTCTATTTCCCTATCGGATTGATAGTCACATCCATACATACTCACGTCTTTTAATCCTTTTCTGGGTGGACAGAACCTCAGAGACATGATAAGACATGGAACGACTTATATCACTACATAGTATAAAACAAAGTCCCTTTATCTGTCCCTTTGTATGCTTAAATCTTAGAAACTACGCAACGGATTTTGATGCGGTTTTTTAATAGATAGAGTGATTCAAGGGGAAGGTTTATATGTATGATAACATCCATTAAATAGCCAGAAGTGCGAAGCCGGAGCGGGTCACTAGTATAAATTATATTTGTAGCTTTCTGGCGATTAAATATAATGATGTCTTTCTTATCATCATGTCGTAGGAGGTGACTAAAGGATTAGGGAAAAATTCATTAGCCACAGTATAAAGAATTAATTCAAAGTTCAAAGTTCTTTATTTCATTTAACAAAAAATATTGTGTTGAATATTAATAAAATTAATTCATATTACATGTCATAATTGAAAATTACGCTTGATATTTATGTAGCTGGGTGTTCGAACATCACATTCCATTACTTAACTAGTTATTTCATATCAATCTAATACACAACATTAAAGGTTCGTTCTACTAGAGGCAACCTAGGAAATGTTAAGTATATCATTCCTTCGCCTCCTAGACATACATATGAAGCTGTCCACTTAAGTCAAACTTAATGTACCTGTATGTCTGTACCTCCTGGATGAGTGTCGTTGGCTAATGATGAAGATATGGCACAGCGAGCGCTCTGAGATGTTACGCCCTAGGGTTGGGGTGTAGTAGGGGCTGTTGTCGATAAAAAACTATCGATGATGTACAACCGCCGAATTTGTATATTATGGATGTTGATGAAGTGAAAGTGGATAAAGTTGACAGTTTATAGAGAAATATAGAACTGTGATCTCTGACTAATGTGTAGGGATATGGGTGTGTGTATGTATGTATTAATATTAGAATGCTAATCAACTGTTTTTATTTTAGATTAAGATTCGAAATGTAGAGTGAATTAGATGGTTTTTAATAATAAATGTATTTATTAGCAATAGTTATTAATATCGTGATAAACTAGTAACGTTAGAAGTGACATTAAATGTGAATTCCAAGTGTCGAGTCCTAGAAAAATAAAAGAACGTAATTCTTCTATTTTCGTGCTTGACTAGTGTTGGGCAATGTTAATACATTTGTAAATTGTGACAATACATTAAATACTAACCTTAACACTGTGTTATTTGTAAACGAATATTGTACATACTTACGTTTATATTTGAGTAGTTTGAGAATTGAAAACGTTCACTACAAATTGGTACTGATTTGTATTTTATTACTCACTCAACAATTAGTGAGATGGGCGGTTACGAAACACGGCGTGAAGTGCTAACTAATATCGATCACGTATTCGATTCTCGGTTGCATATTAGCACTGGTACAGTTACGTATGTTCACGTAGGCATGTCCCTGTGGGATGGATGGAGTCTCTGATGGATATAAACTTTTATTTAATACCTATTGTCTAGGCTTTCGTAAGCATAGAAAAGTAATATACAAAACCCCTGGCAATAGATAGATTTTTACTGTTTTAGGAAATAGAATTTCTTTTATGTTGTCACCTTGTCGTATTTTTTGACTATTGGGCTGTAGTGGAATCTAACTGAGCGAAGAACTAGTAAACTGAGAATAGTTAGTAACCAGTAGAGGAGTAACAGTAGATAGTTTAAATTACCAAAAGTAATATTAATTAAGATTGAATTCTTTGGACAACTATTATTACCATGTCATATGACATTACATGTATGTAAAGTCGATCAACCATCTATACAAGTGACCTTGACTCATATTTATCGATGTCGATAACCTTGCGCGCCCATCACTGTCCGGTTAACAGTTAAGGGGCATTGTACTAAGATTCGCTCGCTTTTCGCGTACAAGCGCTAGATCGAGTTTATTTGGGCTAGATCTTAAATGAGTGCTTGTTTGGCCGGACCTTGAGACTTCATATATTTCAGTCACCTTTATAGTAACTAGCCTACTGGTTAAACTATGGGGTGAGCTAAAAACATCCTGAGGAAACCTGCCTATTCTACTTAAATATCATTTTCACTTCACGGAAAGTTCATACATACATACATACACATCACGCCTGATTCCCCGTAGAGGGGTAGGTAGAGATCACGGATCCCCATTTGTCCCGATCCTGACAGACCACTTTCGCTTCATTGACATTCATACATCTTCTCATAAACTCTCGGCGGTTATAGGTACACCCAATGTCACCTTTTTTCAATATAGCGTCTATCTGACTGTTTGTTATATGTCTTATTAGGCCGGACCCTACATACAGTCCATGTTTTGATTATTATAAATGTTTTAGAATGACAGATTCTGTTATTAAAGGGATCGTTCAAAAAATGAAACAAGTAAAAAGTGAGAAACTTGTATAACTATTTAAGAAGTGTATTCATAGACAGTAGAGTACAATGACTCTATAAATGACCCATTCTAATTGACACAGACATGAGATTCTTTAACTAGTAATTCTGCAAAGTAATTTTGTAGGACACTATTACATCAATTGAACTAGCCTCTTGCTAATTACATATAAGACTAAGGATACTAGTCAACGTACGTAACGTAACGTTTACGAAATCTATATTTAATTATTATACGTAGATATTATACTATTAGATTATTACTATATAAAACATATAATCAAAGACTAGGCCGGGCCCAAGTTTACTAATGCGTTTTAGCATAAACGCAGTTCAATATCTGAACAGTAATAGTGTGAAGTTGGTAGTTAATAAGCAAAAGTGCCAATGTTCACCATTGAAATTAACGAAAGCGTCAAATTTCTCTTCAAAAATGGCTAAATTTGTCACTTAACTATGCTAATTCACTATCAACTTCACACTTACTGGTCTGGTATTGAACCGATATTTTGCAAAAATCATTAGTGGACTAAGGCCCTGGAAAGCAGAAGAAAAGCATAGTTCTTTACTCTGCCTCCGCTGGGAATTGTAGCGGGACTATATTCGTGATGTAATTATCACTACATAGTATAAAACAAAGTCGCTTTCTTTGTCCCTATGTCCCTTTGTATGCTTAAAATTTTGTAACTACGCAATGGATTTTGATGCGGTTTTTTTAATAGATAGAGTGATTCAAGAGGAAGGTTTATATGTATAATAACATCCATTAAATAGTGGAGTAGGGTATATATTTCATATCGTGCGAAGCCGAAACGGGTCGCTAGTACGCTAGTTTATTCACTACCAAACCACCTACACTATACCTACTGCCTATACATCGGTATAGTCATTTCCGTACTGCGCGTGTCGATGCATAGTATTCAAGCATTATGTAGAGACACGTGCCGTGAGATGACTTTCAATACAAAGGGATGTTAGTTTGGGATCTTGTGTGATAGTAATATTAGGGATTAACATTACGTTAATTGAACTGGCCTCTTGTTTAGGAGATTTGTGACTTGTTAAGGCTACTCCTAGCACAATCTGTTGTACTAACTAGTTAGTACACAGTGTATATAACATGGAGTAATTAATAAGAGGAGTGGGCCTCACGCAATGTTTGTATGGAAACTAGCGTGGCATTACGTGGGGTGAAACGAGGTACGCGGGATGCAGGGGAGATATCACAACCAATGAAAACATGGCATCAGCCAATTAAATTAGGTATCTTCTTTCTACTGCACATTTTTAGACTCCGCACCAATTAAATCACGCCATTTGGCCTCCGCACCGCGTAACGGGTACCGTAGGGTTATTATGTAACTTGCGATCAGTAAGCAAACGACGAAAATTGTGCGATTTTCGCTGTCAAACACGACTTTCGTATTATGTATCATGGAATAGCATTTGCAACAGCAATCGAAACAGTGCTGCCAACAACACCACAACAACACAGCAATTAAAGAACGAACGAAAACGAAGAAAATGTATGAAAGCAATAATAATTGGTATTATGTAAGCAGTTTTGACAGCAATCACGAGCGAAAATTTTGCAAACTCAAATGTCAAACAGCGATAAGTAAAAAGGTGGTTGCTTTCAGATTGTTAGAAAGTTTTGCAACTTTAAACAAGCTAAAAAAGTAGTTTAGGCAGTCGCACTAGTAAATTATAAGTGTGGAGAGTGAGGAGACAGTAGAGGGAAACACAACGCAGGCGAATATCGGCGAAAGCGCGAGCAAAACTGCGTAACAATTGAGAAGACGAAAACTCCTAATTCTCTGCCTGACGAGGAGTTTCTTCAGCCTTTCGATGATTTAAGGCCCTTTATGTCCATAACAAAGTCATTGCACAAGTTTGAGCTTTGAACGCAAGGTAAGGTAACTTATATTCAAATATAAATTTCCATCATTTGGTTGTCATAATTTTATGTACTAAAACATAATTTTCTTTACAGATTTTCGCGGCTTTTGCATTTATTCGCTACTGTTTCAGACCACAAATCTATTGGGATGAGGTACAGATAACATTTGGACCAGCCCAGTGTCCCAAACTCTGTGCGTGAAGTTACAGCTGCACTTAACAATAACAATATATCAAGGAAATATTATAGTTTCCTCAGGGTCAATCAGACTGGATGTATATAGTTTGAAGGTCAGTATTATATAATAATTTAATAGAATTATATTATTTTTATTACATAGAGAGAGGAAAGTGTGAGGGAGATATTGAATGTAGAGTGTGTGCAGGCAATAAGATCAATGGGGCCATGTATAGTGTTATGGGTAGCCAGTTGATTTCTTAATCGGCACGTATGGCTATTCATAGGGCTGTGCTGGTTCCAACATTGACTTATGGTAGTGAAAGTTGGGTATGGCAAAAGAAGCATGAATGCAGTCACTGAGAAGCATGTTAGGAGTGACATTGAATGATAGAATTAAAAATAGTGTGATGAGGGAAGGTTGTGGTTTGAAAGAAGATGTAGTGACTAAGATTGAAAAGAGCATGCTTTGATGGTTTGGACATGTTATGCTGATGAATGATTGCAGATTGACAAAAGGAATATATATGAGTGAAGTGGAAGGGCGGTTATGTAGGGGCCGGCCTAATAAGATATATAACAGTCAGATAGACGCTATATTGAAAAAAGGTGACGTTAGGAGTATCTATAACCGCCGAGTGTGTATGAGAGTCAATGAAGCAAAAGTGGTCTGTCAGGATCGGGACAAATGGGGATCTGTGATCTCTGCCTACCCTTCTACAGGGAATCAGGCGTGATGTGTATGTATGTACATAGAGAGAAACGGGCTTAACATGTGTATGTATTATAATTTGACTGTTACCCTTTACACTACACAATATATGTGCATATCACTTCCATCATTTAAGATATTAATATGCGGCTGTGAGCAGACTGATGTCTAGTTAGTTGATTCAGAATGAAACAGAAGACTGGCTATTCATAATGATGTTCTATTTCCTACTCTTATGTATGGTAGTGAGTGTTTGGTTTGGCAGAAGTGTCATGAATGAAGAATAATAGTTAGAGATGATCTCCCTCAGAAAAATGTATTATGCAAGATTGTGTGATAGCTTAGAATGGATTCATGAACGCTTTGTCAATGATAGTGTGATTCATGAATACTGTGGTATGGGAGAATATGTAATTACAAACATAGAGAAAGGTATGTTATGAGGTTTGGGCATATGGAGCAGATAGATGAGAAGAGGGTTACGAAAGGGATTTATAATTTATAGAGCTAAAGTGGAAGGTAGAGGAGGACAAGTTAGGCTGTGTAGAACATATACTGATCAAATTAGAAACATTCTTGTCAAGGTGGGTGTACGCAGCGTGAAGAATAAAAGAGTCTATCCCGTTAGGGACGTAGAGCCATGAATATATGTATCCATATTAATATTTCATCTCATATGTGCAACCAGTGGGCATGTCTGTATGTATGTCATACATGTCTGTTAAGATGAATGTATGTCGAGGAGGCAAAAGTAGCGTTAAGATAGAAAGTAATTAGGTTTTTCCCTGGAAGGATAGATATTGTGGGTATATTTGTAATCTCATTGTAAATATTTTTTTTATTTTCAGATCAAGTGAATCATTTAGAATGTGGATGAAATTGTGCGCCCTGATCGTTGAAATTGTGTAGATGGCAAAAGGAAGAAATAAAAAATCTTATAGAAAATTCAAATATGTAGTTTTAATTTTTAAATTTAGTTTAAAATTTTCATCTATACATTAAGTTGACTTGGCTTGGATGCGAGCTGCTTCAGCAGTGGTCATGGTAGCATTGGCAGGTTTTTCTTTAGCTGCCACTCTCTTTTGCTCCATGTTCAACACACAAGAATCAATGATTTCAACACACAAGAAGCCTCCACCTAGTAAATATAAACAATGCATAAATTAATAAACACAATAACAACGTTAAATCATACACAATTATGGAAACAAATAAAAATTCATATGACATTAAATTGTACCTTTTTTCTACCAGAAATCAAACTCCAAATATACTAGTTTATTAGCACCCAGAAGTCATAAGTTATTCAATTTGGTAGATTTTAATGTTTTTTACTGCCTGACCTTCTAAATACATATTATGTTATGATAAAAACAACAATATTTGTAGTACATGCATATATTCACACCTCCTATGTCCCTAAGTGGACAAACAGAGACTATTGATCGCCAACTCAAATGATCCTGACTAATCACATACATACACATCACACGCAATTCCCTGTAGAGGAGTAGTCAGAGATCACAGATACCCACCCTGACATACCATTTTTGCTTCATTATACACTTATATACTCTCAGTGGTTATATATACTTCTAACATCACTTTCAATATGGAGTCTGTCTAACTGTCATTTGTCCCATTTGGTAATCGCCCTTCCAATTCACACACATATATTCAATTCTTCAATTTCAAATCTTTTGTTCAATTCAAATCTTTTGTCAATCTACTATCCTTTATCCTCATAACATATATAAACGATCGAAGCATGCCCTTTTAAATCTTAGCCTCTACATCTATTTTTAATTCTGTCATTCAATATCACTCCTAACATGTTTATTTGTGTGACCTATGGGTATGGTTTAGCGTGCATATGCCCGTGGAAGTGCAATGATGACTATGACAAGAGTAATGTAGGGTAAAGAATAAAGGTGTATGATGTAGATCTAGTAAGTTATTTTCCATGATTGGTATCAATGGGAATTCATGATATCTGTTTTACCGTGTGTAGCGAGAATGAGTAAAGTGTATTTTAGTAAGTAAGTTACTCAGATGGTCCAAGTAACTGTGGTATAGTTGTTATTGTTATTATGTGTTATAAGTTTTTACACTAAAATATATTATTCAAGAAGACAATACCTGCATTTTCAAAGTGATATGGCTAGCTCTCCTCTTCTTGCTCTTGATATGGCCTGGCATATCGAAGTTTTCAGCCTGAAAAAACATAAACTTTAGTGCTCAAGTAATAAATTACATATTTCCACATTTATGTTCATTTCACTATTGATTTTAGTGTAAAATACTTACCATTATTTCAAATTATGCCTTATACGCCAGCTCTTGACTTTCCACGTGTACAGTTGTGGTACAATGTAGCAAATATTTTAAGTTAAAAATTTCTAACCTATTGAACATTTTCAAACATAAACAATAACAAACTTGCTAGTTCCACCGATTGCTACTTGATTGCTAGGGCGCTAGTTTCTACGTGTCAATTTGAATGAATGATTTTGGTTATGTTGGTATGGTTTTGGATAGCAGTAAGAACGCGACCAGCGAGCGAACACCTTACATAATACCAATTTGTATGAACGAATAGCAATCGATCGCGCGATCACTTTGCGATCACTGCTGATTGCAAATTTTTACATAATAACCCTACCGCTCCTTTCGCCGGGTCCTCTTTATATTTGGTTCGTGGGATGAGGTATATGGATTTCTATGTTGCGAAAGTGGTTTCTCAAAATAGAACAAAGAAGGATTCGTGATCTTTGCCTACCTTTGTAGTGTAGACGGATGTGATGTATATGTTCATATGGATATATATGTCATAGACTGTGTGAATAAGTGTGTGTAGTATGTGTGGATACCAATACTTTATATGCTAATTAACAATGTTAACAATAATGCTTAAGGTGACCTATGAGATAATATGTTTCAGATTTTAGTTGCATAGACGAAAAGATGACAGTTTATGTATACAAAACTATAGTCATACATACATACACATCACGCTTGATTCCCTGTAGAGGGGTAGGCAGAGATCACGGATCCCCATTTGTGCCGATCCTGATAGACCTATTTCGCTTCATTGACACTCATAACTACATCTTTTCATACACACTCGGCGGTTATAGGTAACGTCACCTTTTTTCAATATAGCGACTATCTGACTGTCATATTTCTTATTACTTACATATTTTACTTAGTCAGATCGACGCTATATTGAAAAAAGGTGACGTTAGAAGTACTTATAACCGCCGAGTGTGTATGAGGAGATATGAGAGTATGAAGCGAAAGTGGTTTGTCAGGATCGGGACAGTTGGGATCCGCGATCTCTATCTACTCCTCTACAAGGAATCGGGCGTGATGTATATGTATGTATATATATATACAGGTAATAGTTAGTGCTTGTAAATGGCGACATGACTTACCACCTGTCACATTGAGTACTGACTTGGTCAACACGTGGGTTTGAGGTGGCCATAGAATTACTACCTTCGCAATTGCGGAGATGGACACCTGAACCTCTGACTACCCCGCAAGGGTTAATGGTCGTGAACGCGTTTGTTTGTCTTTTTTTGTATATATATATTCTTAGTTTTGGCATTAAAATAATCAGGCAATATAATATAAAAGGGCAATTAAAGTACATAATTTCATTAAAAGTATTGACTCCGGTATACTAATTACATACAACAACAAAAAGTTACCCTCATATCCCACAGTCGTCTTTTACACTATTTGTACTAATTTTATGACGTAACATTATCTGTCATATGTTATTGGGTGATGTAATTCTGCCGTCAAACAAGGATGTATGAAATTAAGGATATTTTAATAAACGAACTTTTTTAAGTAATGATTAATTTACTGAAACAAGTTTGGGACCTGATTAACTATAAAATAATTCAACGTAGCTCAGTAGTTTGGGGCTTGACTCTGTATCAGTGGGTACAGGGTTCATATTCCGCTTGAGCATGTACCAATGGAAATGTAGTTTAATGAATTTCTATGTACATTATCGTCAAAAAATATAAAGACATCATCGTGAGGAAAACATCATGAGGAATCCTACCTGTTCCCCGAACAGGTAAAAGTTAGTGCTTGTAAATGGTGCTATTCGCTATTCGCACTATAGGCTATTCGCGTTAAGTAAATAGTGACGTCATGATAATCAGAGGTCAAACTGACCAATGAGACGTGAGTAAATGAGAAAACAAGTCACATTGACCAATCGCAGACATTCGTTGTCACGTCTCATTGGTCAAATCGTTTGGGTAATGATGACGTCACAATTTTCTTAACGCGAATAACTACACTATAAGTAGGTGTTGAGTGACAGGGCACGGGATTGTGATAGGTTTAGACATATGGCTGTCGTCGCATATGTATTGCAAATGTTGACGATGTATTTAGTAACTGAAGATTTAGTTTACTGTTTAATATTGGCATAAATTGGATTGGATGTATGTACTACAGCGTTTGCATCACGACCGTTGAACCTTATTAGGTGCTCAGAGTATTAGCTGCCGTGTATTTAGACCCATTCTAAGAATGAGCTATTCATCATAGAATGGCTATAAATATGTACGTGTCCATTAAGCATGTTAAATATATGTGGATGCACCAATGTATCTAAGAAAGTCTTAAGCTAGGTTTTAACTAATATCTGTAGGCAGCTAAAACGTTGCATTAACATACAAATATGTAAGCAATAGCATATTTACATACATTATTATGAGTACATCATCATAATCCACGTGTTAACTAGTCAGTACCTAATGTGATAGGTGGTAAACTGTATCTAGTTATTACTTGTTTCGAGGAACAGGTAGGTTTCTTTACGATGTTTCATCTCACTAGTACTTTTCACAAATTGAAACCATCCAGAAAACTTTATTTCCATTGGTGCATGCTGATTCGGAGATTGAACCTTATACCCACGGATTCAGAATCAATTATACATCGAACTACACATAACTATAGTAGTTAGTTATGCATAGTTATACAATACTGCAGTTAAAAGGCAGTCTGGCACAAACAAAAGCCCTGAACACAACCCTTTGTGGTTCGCCCGATCATCTGTGACTACTCTCGGGGCATTGTTGCTTGATATTCGGTGAAAGTACCCTTTTGTTCCAAAGTACTGGATGGGAGCAGTTTTTTGTACTTTCATCCGGATGGGAGACACTTTTGTTGATCACTGTACTTGTTTGGTTTGGGGTTGTACATTCATACATAACACGACAAAAAGAATGGCGACATGGCTCACCACCTGTCACAGTGAGTACTGACTATCTGGTCAACAAGTGGGTTCGAGGTGGCCATAGAATTTATTACTACTTTCGCGATTGCGGAGATGGAGACCTGAATCTGACTACCCCGCGAGGGTTAATGGTTGTGGACACGTTTGTCTTTTTTTGTATATCGTGACAGTATCCCTACTGATGGGTAAGCAGAGATCACGGATCCCAATTTGCCTAGATCTTTATAATCAATTTTACTTCATTGACATCGAATATAAACCCGGTGGTTATAAATGCTACTAACGTCACCCTTTTTCATTATGTCATCTTTAAATAATGAGATAAATAACTAAAATTATTCTTGCCTCTACGTCCCAAACGGTATAGGCAGCGACTATCGATCGCCACCTGGAACGATTCTGGCAAATCTCACTTACCTCACTAATATTAATAAAAAACACATTTACGAAATGCGTCTAATACTACGGTACGGGAAAACATCGTTCCCAGAACAGGTAATAGTTAGTGCTTGTAAATGTCGACATGGCTTACCACACATTGAGTACTGTCTTGGTCAACACGTGAGTTCGAGGTGGCCAAAGAATTACTACCTTCGCAATTGCGGAGATGGACACCTGAACCAATGACTCCCCCGCAATGGTTAATGGGTAATATTACCCCGAAATCAAACTAATATACATACATAAATATATTAAAAGGCAAGCAACTAAATGTATATGTATTTCCTACAAGACCTTTGTACAGTTAATCTAATAAACAATTAGATTTTATGACCACAGGATGTGTAGGTAGTTGTAATTGATTAGTTGCATTCCAGACTACTAATCAAGTGGATGTAACACTGCATACATACATATAGCGTTAGTTCCTATCGTAGGAGGCGACTAAGGGACTAGGGTAAATGTAATAATAATATTTGGACATTGACACCAATTGAACTAGCCGCTTGGTAAGTACATTTAAGACTTGTTAAGGGAACTAGTCAAATATTTAAGAAATGTGTACTTATTATACATAGATAAATACATATATAGCATATATAATCAACGACCAGATTGGAAAGCAGTAGAAAAGCGTAGTTCTTAACTCTGCTTCCACCGGGAATTGAATCCGGGACCCCACGATTAGCGTTCAGGTGTGTAACCGATCGCGCCACGGAGGTCGTCACAAAAGTATTAGTTAAGTTATAATATCATTATTTATTTTATTATCTTATTGGGTGCAATACACGTTTGATGATATAATGAATAAATAGTAAGTAAATAAACTAACATATAACAGTCAGATAGACGCTATATTGAAAAAAGGTGACGTTAGGTGTACCTATAACCTCCGAGAGTGTATGAGAAGATGTATGAGTGTCAATGAAGCGAAATTGGTCTGTCAGGATCGGGACAAATGGGGATCCGTGATCTCTGCCTGCCTTTCTACAGGGAATCAGGCGTGATGTGTATGTATGTATGTAAATAAACTATTGCTTTATGAAATAGCAATCTCGGTAACCGATATTTCTTATCGTTGTCATCACAAAGTTACGGAATACTACGGTAAAGGAAAACATCGTGAGGAAACCTACCTGTTCCCGGAACAGGTAATTATTAGTGCTTGTAAATGGCGACATGGCTTACCACCTGACTCATAGAGGTTTGACTATCTGGTCAATACTGTAAACAACAGTGTTCAAGGTGGTGAATTATTACCTTCGCAATTACGGAGATGGAAACCTGAACCTCTGACTACTCCGCAAGGGTTAGTGGTCGCGCTGGCTTGTCTAAGTCACAAAACTAAGAGTTATAGATACTTAAGATGGGTAACGTGGTTGTTTTCGAGGTTCTGTCCGTTTCGATGGGGATAGAAGGATTTAAGTTAATGTACGAGTATGTTCAATCTCTATCACCCTTTCTTTTTTTAATACACATATACATTAACATACTTTAATCGCTTTCGAGGTGGTCAGAACCTCGGAAATATATCTCCTAGGTTACTTTTAGCATAAATGTTGGGGGTTTGATGTTATATGGACCATTGGTGACAGTGACAATTGATCCATTTACGCCTAGTCCCTTACGACATGCCGGGAAGAACGGCAGCTAGTTAGCATTATTTACCTTTGAGACTAACCCGAGACAATTGTTTTAACTGTTTTTACATATATATACATCACGCCTGATTCCCTGTAGAGAGGTGGCTGAGATCACGGAACCCCATTTGTCCCACTGACAGACCACTTTCGCTTCATTTACACTCATACATCTTCTCATACACACTCAGCAGTTATAGTTAGATACTCCTAACGTCACTCTTTTTCAATATAGCGTCTATCTGACTGCCATATGACTTCTAAAATATACTTTTAATTTGTTTATCAAATAACTGATATAGTGAAAAAGGGTGAAGATAGAAGTACCTATAACCGCCGAGTGTCTGACTGTTTTTAAAACCACTAATTGAACTTGTGAATACTCTCAAAGAAATAACGATCTCACGTAGTTAGCGTTGCCAGAACATTTTCCTCACTTTCCAAATTAGTGAAAGCCCAAGTTCTGAGGTATGTCAGTCCATCGCTTGGCAATAGTCCAAAGTGAGCAAGGCCGTGGGCATCTGCGCATGTCTTTGACCCATTTGGAGTATTTCTTAATTGAGGATTTGTATGCTCGGTTGATTGGTGTCTACATGTGTTTGAGGATGAAGGAAAATTAAACAGGTTACGATTTGACGACCTCCGTGGCGCGATCGGTTAGCCGCCGGAACGCTAATCGTGAGGTCCCAAAGATTCCCGGTGGAGGCAAAGTTAAGAACTACGCATTTCTACTGCTTTCCAGTCTGGCCATTGATTATATATGCTATATATGTATTTATCTATGTATAATATGTATATATTTCTTAAATATACGTTGACTAGTACCCTTAACACAAGTCTTAAATGAACTTACCAAGGGGCTAGTTCAATTGGTGTAATAATGTCCAAATATTATTATTATTATTATTACCTCTTCCTATATGTAGATTAATATCCTTAAATCCCTTTGGAGATGGACAGAACCTCGAAGATATGGTGATATTTCCTAGGTTATATATAAAAAGCGTTTATTTGCAGCCACAAAAACATACACAATACAAAACGTTTACAATAAAAAACTCTAACTAAATCTTGTGTATGTTAGTTAGCATGAATTTCGTAATAAAAATACATTTACGAAATGTGTCGAATACTACGGTGAGGGAAAAACATCGTGAGGAAACCTACCTGTTTCCAGAACAGGTAATAGTTAGTGCTTGTAAATGGCGACATGGCTGACCACCTGTCACATTGAGTACAAACTATCTGGTTAACACGTGGGTTCAAGGTGGCCATAGAATTAAGACCTTTGCAATTGCGGAGATGGACACGTGAACCTCTGACTACCCCGTAAGGGTTGATGGTCGTGAACGCGTACGTTATGTACCTACCACCAACGCGAACCAATTGACCTATCTCAAAAAGCAATAAAGCAATCTTTTAGATGTTTATTAAATTAGATGAAAACGTTCTTCTAAAGATATAAATAGGCTTATCTTGTGATTTATATGTTTGCGGTCGGCGGTTTTACATTGGATTCCGAACAGTGCTAGTTTAGGACCTAAATAGAATAAAGTAGCTGTCTATCTTCTTGTAAGATCTTAGTATATATACAGTATTTGGGATTTTAGTATGATGGGATACTAATAAAAATACATTTACGAAATGCATCGAATACTACGGTGAGAGAAAACATCGTGACGAAACCTACCTGTTCCTTGAACAGGTAATAGTTAGTGCTTGTAAATGGGGACATGGCTTGCCACATGTCACATTAAGTGCTGACTATCTGGTTAACACGTGGGTTCGAGGTGGCCATAGAATTACTACCTTCGCAATTGCGGAGGAGGACTCCCGAACCTCTGACTATCCCGCAAGGGTTAATGGTCGTAAACAAGTATTCTTTTTTTTCTATATATTTACGTTTTAAGTTCTTAATTGGTTTAAACTCGTATTATTTATGCAAGTGTTTCAATAATAACCTTATATGACGTAGTTGGAAATTTTAAGTTTTATCGGGGCCGTTCTTGTGCTTCCGAACACTTGAATCAATATAAAAGACCTATACATATATACCACACACACACACACACACACAAACTTAGTTATTCCAGTGCAGTCACAGCCTGGGACATAAATATATTGCTAATTAGCTGCCTTTCATACCATGTCATAGAAATTACAGACAAATGGAATTTCAAAAACGATTTAACTTCTCATACATGCTCTTCTGTTCTTCAACTATGTACAACCTCCTTGAAAAGATATTGACTCCTTATATTATATTTTGTCTTAATACATATAACGTAAAAGCGCCGTATACCGACCGACCTCCTGTATCCGACCATTTTGGTTTTTTCCCTCCTAAACTTATAAATTTCACGTTAAAGTTATGAATTTGCGCTCAATTAGTTCATAAATTTATATTACATTATAAGACAAAATTTGGTTTAGATACGTTAACAGCAAATATCTCATTTGACCGAAATCGTCGCAAGGGAATTTTTTTTGACAAATCGGATCCGAAAAAAACATAAATCGGCGTAAACGAAGATCTGGATTATTTTGAAGAAAACTATGCTTAATTCGTAGTATTTTTGCATCATATCATTTATTGGTTTGTTGAGCACCGTCGATATCAATCAGCAAGTAATATTTGCGTATTTTATTCAAAATATCAAGCAAATAATAATGGTCGGAATCTGGTCCTCTATAAAATGAGTACGTTCCGAATACCGACCACTCTGGTCGGATACAGGATTTTCGTACTTTGGGAATAAAGCTATTTTTCATTTGTTTGATGAGCTTTGAGATTATTTCATGTTAACTTTCTTACTCTTAAGACTATTCTTATTTTAAAGACCTGTATCCGACCAATACTAACTATTATAGTTTTTTTGTAAAAAGTGTCTAAACTTTGACTTTTAATTCTCAAAACGTATCATTACGTCTAACATTGAATGTTTTGAATGCTTACTATTTAGTCATTTTAAACAGATATAATTACTTTTTTGCTATATTGTTATATTAGTCAAGTGTCAATAATGTAAAAAAGTACTAAAATTATGTAGATATGTTAAAATTTAAAATTTTATTTCGAAATAATATGATTGGTCGGAATCGGGACACGATTTAATCACCATGTACCGGTATCCGTCCAACTCAAGAACCTTTGGTTTCTTAGTACATGGATCAGTCTGCATGTGTTAGTTTCAGGTGTTCAGTGCATACATCTATTATATATATACATATATTAACCCCTGTACTTCCCTAACGGTATAGGGATATGCTATTGTTCGCCACCTTGAACGATTCTCATAAAGATCTCGTGTGTCTTCTGTTCCTTTCCCTATGTAAACCCACTTTGAGAAGATCATATTTAGATCAACATAACTTCTACATGGCCTGCCTCATCCAGCGCTACCAATCTAAGTTTTGTAAATATTTTCGTAGCCTAGCTTTCATTCATCCTCTCCATTTGCCTAAACAACCTTAACATTCTTATTGATATTTTTACCATATTCTTTAATACGGCATCATTCACGCCTTCATTTATTGCCTTACCCTATCACATAATCTTCTATTATGTACATATTTTGTTGGGAACCTGATCTGTATTGCATTATGCTACCGTGATACTTTTTCCAAACCCAACATTCAGTACCATATATAAAAGTAGGAACCAGAACGGCGTTTTTGAATCCACTCTCAACCAGCGACCAGTCATCAAACTATCTTAACCCCGTTTGTCATATTTCCCTATTTCAGTCTCTTCCCCGCTCTATATGACCTTCACCATATCTAGTCAACATACTTGCCAAATATACCAGATTCTCACTTTTTTACTTGTTCCACTTCCTGATCGTTCACTTCTTATAGAGATTCTGACATACTATCCTGTCTTTCTAAAGCATTCATGATAATCAACATACGCTTTGCTAATGGGATGAGCAGAGACTATCGATCGTCACCTTGAACGATCCTGACAATCTCTCTGGCTTCGTTTACGCCTATTCACCGTCTCATACCAGCTCTTTTGTTGCCTTGAAAGCGAACAAGGGCAATACAGTATAAGTTTAGGTATGGAGTGACTGTTCGGTTTGGCAGAAGAAAAGGTGACAAAGATGAGGTCCTTCAGCTCACACAAGAGTGTTATTTGTCACCCACCTGGATGTTTCAAAAAGAGTTCCACATTGCTTACGCCATGCAACGCTCTAGTTTCAATTCCACTCCATGACCATCATGAAAAGCTGGTTTTTAGGTCTACGGCAATGAATGTTCTTCTCGACCCTACATATCAAGTCAATTCATAATGAGAGAGGGCCTACGCCTCTTCTATGTGTTAAGCCCGCGACAAATAAATTTTACCTACGAAATATTCGCAGCATGATTTGCTTTGTCAACAACAATAAAACATCGAATTTTTTTAAGAAATTTACAAGCAGGTAGCATACTTATTACGGGGTTATATTAAAGGCTTGATTTCTTTCGTTTGGTGAGCATAGAAGGTATTTTAGCAGGCGAGATACGGCTGGTCGGAATCAGGCACCTCAGTGGTCGGAATCAGGAACGTCAGGCGTCAGCCGGTCTGTAAACGGTGCATTCGGTATAAATCAAGTTTTTTGAGTTTGATACCAGATTTAGGTATGAAAAAGGCAAATTTGATAATTTTCTTTGTGATTTTATGAAAGTAAATATCGTAATCTTTTTAAAGAACGTTTTATATTATTATACTTTAAACATTTTCTTTATCTTTTTTGTGATTTACGTAGTCAATTCTATCAGTGGTCGGTATACGGCGCTTTTGCGTTACTTCACGCCCGTTTCCCTACAGAAGGATAGGCTAAGATCACGGACCTCCATTTGTCCCGATCCTGACAAACCACATTCGCTTCATTGACACTCATACACACTCTGCAGTTATAGGTACTTCTAACGTCATCCTTTTTCAATATGTCGTCTATCTGTATGAATTATCTATTTAACCTAAGTCCTAGTAAATCTACGTCATGTACAGTCAGCGCTAAAAGTGCAGTCCAATCACTTTTTATAAGGTTTAAGTTTATAGGAACAAAAGACAATATTTAACATTGTAAAACTAGCGCCACTATGCATTGTCATGGCCACTAAACGTTCGCGTGCTTCGAAATGAAAAATATTGTCTTTTGTTCTTATGAACGTAAACTTTAGTGGAAGGGCGGTTACGTAGGGCTCGGCCTAATAAGACATAACAGTCAGATAGACGCTATATTGAAAAAAGGTTAGGTGTACCTAGAACCGCCGAGAGTGTATGAGAAGATGTATGGATGTCAATGAAGCGAAAGTGGTCTGTCAGTGGGACAAATGGGGATCCGTGATCTCTGCCTACCCCTCTACAGGGAATCAGGCGTGATGTGTATGTATGTATGTATTTTTATAAAACGTTGCTGGGACTGCACTTTTAGCGCTATGAAAGGCAGATAGTTTACGTCTTTTCACGTCCCAGACTAGCACAGTTTGATGTGTCGTGACAAACCAAAGTCGCCGCTCCTATAACGGTACCTTGACCTCTCATTGTTTACGAAAAGCGGTGATTACCCCGTTTTGGATTGTTCGGTGAATGTAAGCGAGGCTTTACTCCTGAGAAGTGGAAGTATGGGACGTAAATGGTGCGGTTATGTGTCGTTCTTCTCGAAGAATTGATAGACGTAATGGAGTCAGAGAAATGTTATATGAATATGAAATGAAATATGAATATAAATAGAGGAAACCATATTCAATTTAATTCTAATTAAGACGGGTGTAAGCAGCGTGAAGAACAGAAGAGAGTGTATGAGAAGGTTAGACGAGAGTGTAGCAAGAGAGATTTGTCAGGATCGTTCCAGGTGGCGCTCAATAGTCTCTGCCTATGCTGTTGATTTAGTTTCTATGTCTGAAAAGATGACTATAGCATTATATATGTACTACATATCACCAATATTCTTTATAAATGCCACCATAACCTTGAAAGTTACAAAGGTGACAAAGTAGATTGAATTCCCAATGTTCTACCCATCCCAAAAGGCACAGAAATGATCTGTGATGATTCTGACAAATCATTTTCGTATCATTGACACTCATACACACTCGGCAGTTAAATGCACTTCTAATGTTACCCCTTTTCAATATGGCGTCTATCTGAATCTGTATGAACGTGCCTATGTCTAATATTAAATTTAAATGTGTATGTACATGTCACCTACCAACCATACTTGACTTTACACTAACCTATCTTTACCATACAATAGTCCTTTGATATACTTATCTCTCGCCGTATATAGTTTGATGTTGTACGTACAATTACACCTTTGTTTATAAGTGATTATTTTAAGATAGCACTTTTAATGAGTGTGAAAGAATAATGTTTATTTAGTCTCAGGTGTCATTTTACATACATAGAGGACGTGTTTAAATGTACATACATACATACAGATCACGCCTGACTCCCTGTAGAGGAGGAGTTAAGTATTGATTTACAGACACAATTTTCATTACAATAATCAGAATCAGCGAGTCAAATATCGTCGGTCGGAATCATTGCTGGAACATCTTCAAAATCATGTGTTTTGGACTAAGTATGCAGAATGGTACAAAATTAAATACTTGTTCCGAATCACTATTGGAACCTATCATAATTGTTAATCCAACTGAGAAAAACAACTGATACCGTCACATAATTATTTAATTTTTTTTTGCAAACAGCATAATTTGAAATGTATTGGTAATGATTCCGACCGACGATATTTCATATTTTTAGCAATAGACTAATTTCTTCACGATGTTTTCTCTCACCGTTAATCCGAACCAAGTTTATTCGTTTAACCATAAGTGTTTTAAGGGTATCTCAGACCGTCAATTTCATCATAGTTAGGGCCCACGCTTTATATTCGAGAGCGCGTAGGGATGGGCACGTGACTCTGATAGCGCTATCGATATCGATTGATTTGTTGGAAATGGGTCCGGTGGAACCAATGTACGAGTGATGAATATTAAGTTGGTTCGCTATTTGTGTTGTAACTAGTTTTTGTATTGGTATTACGAGTTTAGAATATGTGTATGAATAATTTATGTGCATTTAATTAGTGAAGTATTTAATAATTTGATTTATAAATAGTTTAAATCATACGTGACAAGTAAAACATTTTTATGAAGTTAGTTGGATATTGTCAATTGGAATCTAGTACAATTCTGGCAAACCTCTCTCAGCTCACTCACACCCATTAACCTTCTTACACATGCTCTTATTTTCTTCACGCTACGTACACCCGCCTTAAGATAAATATCTTCAATTAGATCTGTATAGTTAATAGTCATGTTCTTAGTTTCTAAAAAAATTGTAATAGTTAAGACATCATTTGTAATTTAAAACTAATTCCATTTAAAAAATGAATTTACTTACGTTAATGTAGTTATTTTGACTTTCATGTTAATAATGATATTATTTTCTTTTATCCAACATTAACATACACAGGTACCTTTTATTTTGTAAGTTTTAATCGTAAACGTTTTGTAATGTGTACGATTTGGTAGCTTGTCATTATATTAGTTGCAGATTAAATAAATAACAAATCCATTATAAAATCCACTTTTACTATGTGATATGACCCGGTTTCTCATAGTAAATAAAATAAGTATAAATCGCGAGTGTTTAAAAATAACTAAAATCGACTTCATTCTATCGATACCTCAGTCTAGTACACCCATCTCTATCACCAACCTACGTTATGTCTAGTCGTGTCTTTTTGAAACGGAAATTATGCTAAACTTTCGCTCCTGCCCACGTCGCGGATTTCGGCTTGATGATTGCTTCCAAGGCCTACATACAGAATATATGTGTGTGTAATACCGTTATTTAGTATTATTTACTATGTGAGACCGGGTCATATCACGATAAATTAATAAAGATATCTGATTACCTTTATTGTGCCCGATTTTTCGACCCAGTTGCATAGGCCGTGGTCGCGGGAAGACTAGCGTATCAGTTAATGTCTGTCTACCCTCACAATTTTTGTTAACACACTACACTCACACTATCCGAAGACACATCCGCAGTTACGCCACGCAAAATAAAGGTAATCAGATATCTCTATTAATTTATCGTGATATGACCCGGTCTCACATAGTAAATAAAATGAGTATAAATCGCGAGTGTTTAAAAACGTTATTTAGTAGACTAAACTATTCACGTCGTAAATATGTGTTTTTCATTTACGTACATAATTTACAGTCGCTAACGGTGAGGGAAAACATCGTGAGGAAACCTGCCTATCCCTCAGGATATGGTAATAGTCAGTGCCTATATACGGCGATACGGTTCACTACCTATCACGTTGGGTGCTGTCTATCTAGTGATACGCGGGCTTCCAATGACCCATACCTAACATGCCTTCGAAATTTCGGGAGATGGCGATTTAAGCCTCTGACTACCCCGCCATCAAGTCGTGAAGCGTATGTTATATTATGTTTATGTTACATTCACGTCCTTTATTGTCTTTCGGAGTGGACAGAACATCGGAGATATAATATCCTAGGTCACTGTTTAGCATTAATATTAGGGTTGCGATGTTATACCGGAACATTGGTATCAGGTTGCTAGCTTATCGAGTAATAGGTTCTATTTACCCCTAGTCCCTTAGTCGCCTCCTATGACATGCCGGGAAGAACGGCAGCTAGTTAGCATTCTTTTTACGTTCTGTGCTAGACAGGACATATTATTTAGTAGGTGAACTTTCTCATATTAGACTGGCATTTAAATATAATGTTATTAAAGTGTATTTCTTAGCGGTATGCTATTTGATTCTGGTTTTGTGTGATGGTATTGTACTACATGAGCAGAAGTTAAGTAATCATAATCCCGATCTCATTCTAAATCTTTTTATGAAACCTAAGGATTATGTTACTCGCCCATCACCTAATAAATTCCATTGACCCCTAGTTCCCCAGTCGTCTACGACTTGCCGAGAAAAAAAGCGGCTAGTAAGCTTTATTTAAAAAAATATAAATTACATACATTCATATCCTCGTGGTTATATGTTCCTTCTACGTCACCTTTATCAAATTATCAATTTATTCTTGTTGTCTTAGCCTATTCTATCATACGTACCATTTCAATAATTCATGAATGGTTATTCTACATACCAACCATTACTATGAAGACCTCCGTGGCGCGATTGTTGAACCACCTGAACGCTAATCGTGAGGACCCAACGATTCCCGATTCCTTCTGCTTTCCAGTCTGTTCGTTGATTATATGTTAAATATGTTCTTATCATTATACTATAAGTTTATATCTCTTAAATACACGCTGACTAGTACCCTTAACACAAGTCTGAAATGTACTTAGCAAGGGACTAGTTCAATTGGTGTAATAATATCCTACAATATTATTCTTATTCTGAGTTAAAAATCTTTCCTTAAAACCACTTTACCCATATCCACATAAAACCCAGACGATTCAAGAGGGGTATCGACGACTCCATGTCACCTATAAACGTCACGACCAGATAGCTAAACCACTTGAGAATCGATTTGTTCGCTTCTCGGTTATAAAATGGGTGTGCCTTTCATCTTGTATTGATTTATGGATTCGATTCCTTGTGGAGGCAGAGTTGAGAATAACGTTTTGCTACTGCTTTCCACTGGTCGTATATAGTTCAAAATAATAATAATATTAAAGCATTTATTCATAGGTACAAAAACATACACAATACAAAACGTTTACAATTAAAATTTACAAACTAGGGGATAAAACTTGTTCATGTTATTGTCGCAGCAAAAGGGTTCCAACTCAGCTGGGTATGTTGCGTTTGATAGCTTATTATTTTATTAGGAACCATTGAATTTTAAATATACGGTGACTAGTACCCTTAACACAAGTATATGAACTTAACAAGGGGCTAGTTCAAACTGTGTATATTATTTGTATTAACTATTATCATTATTTATATACATTCACGTCCTTAATTCCTTCCGGGCTGGACTCAGGACGGTCGTTCACTTTTCCACCTCCTTGACCACCTCGAACCCACGTGTTGACCAGATAGTCAGTACTCAATGTGACAGGTGGTAAGCCATGTCGCCATTTACAAACACCAACTATTAATGTTTTCCCTCACCGTAGTATTCGACGCAATGTACATACATGTAATTTTTATTACATTCAATACATTTTTACATTCAATATTATATATTAATAGTGATATTTACGATCCTTATAAATAAAAAGCATTTCATTTCTATGATTTATAGATCGTACTTACATACACATCGCGCCTGATTCTCTGTAGAGGGGTAGGCAGAGATCACGGGTCCCCATTTGTCCCGATCCTGACAGACCACTTTCGCTTCATTGGCATTCATACATCCTCTCATACACTCTCGGCGTTTATAGGTACTCCTAACGTCACCTTTTTTCAATATAGCGTCTATCTGACTGTTATATGTCTTATTAGGCTGGCCCCTACGTAACGGCCCTTATTACATATACTGAGATCGTATCTATGTATATGTAATTATAATCTATAAGGCATATGAGGTCATACATATAATACGTAATGTATTGTTATAATTAATACCATTCATTGTTAATAAGTCATTGTTTCTTTTCGTTACAGAACAGCGCACCGATGTGGGAGGATTTCATCTCGAAAGCGACTAAGCTGCATTCGGCATTGAAGTGAGTATAGATCCTATATACACGACTACTCATCCAAAAGAATAGGCAGAGATAAGCTATCAATCGCCACCTTGAATGGGTGACAAATCTCTCTTGCTTCACTCACACCAATTGACGACCTCCGTGGCGCGATCGGTTAGACGCCTGAACGCTAATCGTGAGGTACCGGGTTCGATTCCCGGTGGAGGCAGAGTTAAGAACTACGCTTTTCGTCTGCTTTCCAGTCTGGTCGTTGATTGTATATGCTATATATGTATTTATCTATATATAATAAGTATATATTTCTTAAATTTATGTTGACTAGTACCCTTAACACAAGTCTTAAATGTACTTACCAAGGGTCTAGTTCAAATGGTGTAATAACGTCCTACAATATTATTATTATTATTAATTGATCTTCTCATACAATTACATACATTCAAGTCCGTTAATCCCTTTTGGGATGGACAGAACCTTGAAGATGTACTATCACCTAGTTCTATCTTTAGTATAAATATTGGACTTTTCATGTCATCTGGATGGAATATAGGTGACAGGTTGCTAGCCCATCGCCTAATAGATTTTCACTCCCTGTTTTATTGTGATTGGATAGTCAGAGGTTTGACTGCCCATCTCCAAAATTTGAGGCATGTTAGATATGGATCACTCATAGTCCACGTTTCACTAGAAAGACATCACCCAACATGATAGGTTGTGAATCGTATCGCCGTATACAGGCACTGGCTTTTACTTATCCCGAGGGATAGGCTTTTTCCTCGATGTTTTACCTAACCGTTAGCTTCTGTACACTCTTTTTAAAATCACAGACGTACATACATACTCATACATTGTACAGTCAGCGCTAAAAGTGCAGTCCCAGTAACTTTTTATAAGGTTTATATGAACAAAATATAATATTTTTCATTTCGAAGCACGCGAACGCATAGTGGCAATGACGATGCATAGTGTCGCCAGTTTTAAAATGTAAAATATTGTCTGTTGTGCTTATAAACTTAAACCTTATAAAAAGTTACTGGGACTGCACTTTTAAGCGCTGACTGTATATACATATATTCTACATACATATACACATTTGACGACCTCCGTGGCGCGGTCGGTTAGACGCCTGAACGCTAATCGTGACGTTCCGGGTTCGATTCCCGGTGGAGGCAGAGTTAAGAACTACGCTTTTCTTCTGCTTTCCAGTCTGGTCGTTGATAATATATGCTATATATGTATTTATCTACATATAATATGTATTCAACAACACTTAAATATACGTTGACTAGTACCCTTAACACAAGTCTTTAATGTACTTACCAAGGGGCTAGTTCATATAATTATTATTAATTATTAAACGTAAACCTTATAAAAAGTTACTGGGACTGCACTTTTAAGCGCTGACTGTACATACACATACATATACATTGTACATACTATGTATTTAAGTGAGTGTCACGGTCTGTTTGTCTGTGGGCACCCGTTCCGCGGCTCATTAGCAATTTCTTTCGTCTCAACCGGACTTAATTGGTTACCTCATTCCATTTAGTGGTCAGCGTAATACTTACGTTGCGTGCGGGTTTGGGATTTTAAGAATGGTGGCAGCTGTCTTTTGGCCACCGAGATTTTACTTACATACATACGCTTCACGACTTGTGTATACACACTCCCTTTTTTATTATGGCGCGGTTGTCAGAGGCTTGAATGCCCATCTCCGAAATTTCGAAGGCATGTTAGGTATGGGGTCATGAATACATATATACATCTCTAATCCCTTTCGGTGTGGACAGAATCACAGAGACATAATAATATCTCTTAGGTCACTTTTTAGCAGTAATATTGTTATTCTGATAACATAGATCATTAGTGACAGGGTGCTAGCCCATCGCCTCTTATGAAAAGCAAGATCGGCAGCTAGTTGACATTATTTTTACCATACTACCATGCGCCAAATACATGAGTATGTACATCAGGCAAAACATTCCTCATTCAAAATTTACATGTAGATACACATTTGAAAACATTTGCTGAAATGAAATGCCTTTTTATTCAATGTGAGGATTATAAAATCAATTATTGAAAGTCAAAAAAAAAAAGTTGTCATTACAATTAGTTAATTTAAAAAAAAATTAAATAAATCTAATTAAACTATTGGCATTTCGTAAAGCAAAATCCTGCAGAGAAGAAATGCCAAGAAACTCTGCAGACATATTTCAATACAATACAACTTCATTAAATAATCCATCAGAATGAGCCTAACCAGCAACCAACTAATATTATGAGCAACATATTAAAGCTATGTAGGTAATGTATACTCTAAGTATATACTCGTAACTAGTAGTAACTATATATTTTCGTTGCAGGTCGGCTCTCGCCACAATAGCTGCCTTTCTGGACGCCTTTCAGAGGATAGCCGACGCAGCCACTAATGCCAGAGGTATGTCCCTTTTTAATATAGGAATATACATATGTAGGATCCACTGTGTCCTACAGGAAAAGAGGAAGCTTTCTACCTGGGCAGGTGTTCGTCCAGGCTAATGGCTTGACTTGGAAATTTCTTCTTGTTTCCGTTAAATATTTCAATTGCGCGATCTAGGATATTGATTTGCGTAATTATTATTTTATTCTTGGCGGCGTCATCTGTGGTAATTATGTTTAACTAATTGCAACTTAGGTTTCTCTCTGTGTGTGGCGCCACAACATATTTATGTGTTCTTAATATAGGAATATGATACATACTTATATGTACATATGTTTTATGAGTGTTATTCGTTAAAGAGTTAATACGTAATAACTTCGTACGAGGAATCAATCGCCGCTCGAAAAGATATTTATTAAAAAGATATTTATTATTTATTCCTTTTGGGATGTATAGAAACAAGGAGACAAAAAGCATCTCCTAGTTTACTTTCAAATACAATAATGCACAATTGAGTTAAACGACAAACTCTTACAACAAACCTTTATTTATTTACTAACCATTACTCCTAAAGCATATTACTAACAATCCAGTCCCTATAATGGTACACATTGGTATAGACCCCCGGTTTCCCCTGTTCCCCGCAGTTATACCCCCCGAAGCTCACGACCCCCGCCAAAAGGTAAATGTCCCCCGCTTCGTAGGCGAGAGGACCTCCGGAGTCCCCCCTGCAGGTGTCCTTATCTCTCTCGCCGCCGGCGCATATGTGCCTCTTTGTCAGACGCACGCTGTTACGAGGTTTCGTGAAGGCTCTGCGAAAAAGGAATCAAATGAAAACATAAACATACGCTTCACGACTTGTGTATACACACTCCCTTTTTTATTATGGCGGTGTAGGAGGCTTGAATGTCTATCTCTGAAATTTCGAAGGCATGTTAGGTATGGGTCATTCGAAGCCCGCGTTTCACTAAAGACAGCACCCAACGTGATAGGTGGTACTGACTATTACTTATCCTGAGAGATAGGCAGGTTTCCTCACGATATTTTCCCTCACCGTTAGCGACTGTAAATTATGTACGTAAATCAAATAAATGTATTATTTTCTTCTTGTATCTTTTGATGTGGATAGAACCAAAGTAACATATCGGCTGCTACCAAAACCTAGTAAGAGCCGTTTAATTTTCAAAATCATGATCTTTCTTAATCACTACATAGTATAAAACAAAGTCGCTTTCTTTGTCCCTATGTCCCTTTGTATGCTTAAATCTTTGAAACTACGCATCGGATTTTGATGTGGTTTTTTTAAATAGATAGAGTGATTCAAGAGGAAGGTTTATATGTATAATAACATCCATTAAATAGAGGAATAGGCTATATATTTTATACCCGTGCGAAGCCAGAGCGGGTCGCTAGTATACGTATAAATAAAGAACTTTCAAGCGAGTAATGATAGCCGAGTGTAATCCAAATGACACGGTAGTCGCGTTGAAACGAAAGTGTAACATTATGCAGAAACCATAACGGAGGCCTGAGAAATCTTTACATACGCACTTCAGTGTGTATATGACCGTTATTGCTTGCGGGGTGGACAGAACTGAGAGGTTGGGATTTCACTATTAGCTGTCTGGTGGTTAACCGTTCGCGCCATGGAGGTTGTCAATTAATATGTAGTGTATGATGTTTTACTACAATTGGCTAATATATATGTAAATATCATTAAAAATTCACCTAATAATAATACGAAAGATATCGGTTCCAAAATCCTGTCCACCCTAAAATGACTTAAAGGCATAAATAATTATTTATCTATATAAATATATCTATACTATTTTTAATTAACCATATTGTAGAGTGCATATCATATCTTAGTTAATTATCATATGTGTATATCATATCTTAGTTATATTTTGAATATTTTAGTTGTACACTATTTCACTATTCTTCATAATATACACGTTGCCCTCCAATGGTTCCGACATAAGACCAGCGTTGCGTTAGCTATCAAACGCAACATACCCAGCTGAGTTGGAACCCTTTTGCTGTGACAAGAACATGCACAAGTTATATTATCCTAGTTTGTAAGTATTAATTGTAAACGTTTTGTATTGTGTATGTTTTGTGGCTGTGAATAAATGCATTTTATTATAAGTTCAACACTCAGCCGCATTCCTGGACATCATGAAGGAGTTTAAGAGTCAGACGTGAGTTGTAAATCATAAACATAACATACGCTTCACGACTTGTGTATGCACACTCCCTTTTTTATTATGGCGGGGTAGATTAAGTTACCTACCGTTGGCAATGCAGTAAGTCCACATAAGGTAGACTGATGTACTGCTTGACCTCGCTGAAGCGGGTGCCGTCACTACCCCAGCCAGCCGAGAAGAAGCGAAGGTTCTCTTCAGGGTGGCTGGTTACATCACGGTTGGGCAGGCAGATGGGTCTGATGAAGTCTAGGATAGGAAAGGAAATGGTTTTAATCAATGTAAGGATGATGTCTCAATCACACAAGTGCAATGATTTATGCGAACAACATATATGAATGAAACTATTATTTACATTATAATTTATTAGATAATTATAATAAAACTTTAAAGGACAAATATGTCCTTTAGCTCCTCGCTGTCGGTAAAAGACACTTTTACAGCCGAGACGTAGAAGTAACGCAGTTGCGACGCAGTTGTGTGGCTGTCAAAGTCAATTAGTGGAGTAAGGGCCCTGGACTCAGGCCCCAGATAGGTGGTAAGCTGTGTCGCCATTTACAAGCATATACTATTGCCTGTTCCGAGAAATTGTTATGTCGTTTATCACGACTCTTTCCCTCACCGTAGTAGTCTGTACTATATATGTAAATTTCTGTCTTAAATATTTACTAACTTATCTGAAGTGTGTCAATTAATATTCGTTATGTGTTATGAAAATACAACCATGATTTTTTAAGTAATCTTCTAAGTAATCATTATAGTTTTAAGAGATGCGCGATTTATACTCATGATTAATAACTAACGGGACTCATCGCTTAAGTTTTTAAATAATAAAGTCAGCTTTATTTACCATGGCTGCTGCAACGTAGCCGAAAGGTCGGGTAAATAAAGGTGACTTTATTATATAAAAACTTACGCGATAAGTCCCGTTAGTTATTAATCATTCACATAACATTTTATTATATCTCCAAGGTCAACTTGAACTCTACTATAAGTAGTCGGTATTTATAAGCACTGACTATTATACTCGGGGAACTAGTAAAATGCTTTCCCTCACCCTCTCACCCGTGCCCAAGTCAGAGGTTCAGGTGTCCATCTCTGCAATTGCGAAGGTAGTAATTCTATGGCCACCTCGAACCCACGTGTTGACCAGATACGCAATGTGACAGGTAAACCATGTTGCCATTTACAAGCACTATTACCTGTTGCGAAGAGGTAGGTTTTTTTATTTCTTGCAAAACATACATACATACACATCACGCCCATGTTCCTGTAAAGGGGTAGTACTATATAACCTACCATTAAAAGGCGCATCTTCGGCCAGTTTTACCAATCCTATATCGTTGTATTTTCCCTCGTTCTTGTCATATTCTGGATGAACGATCTGGTTTACTATTTCTATGATCACCACTGATACGTATTCAACACCGCCCCCGTCAGTATATACTTCGTCTGTCGGATAACTGGTAGTATTGTACTCGGATAGGCGAACTTTGGTACTGGAAGGTTAAAGTTGTGATTACTTAAACTGGGTTTAGCGTAACGTGGTGAAACCATGGAGTAATTAATAAGAGGAGTGGGCCTTACGCAATATTTGTATGGAAACGCGGGGTGAAACGAGGTACGCGTGATAGAGGGGGGATATTACAACCAATCAAAACTCGGCATCGACCAATCAAATTAGGTATATTCTTTCTACTACACATTTTTAGACTCCGCACCAATTAAAACACGCCATTTGGCCTCCGCACCGCGTAACGGGAACCGCTCCTTACGCCGGGTCCTCTTTATATTTGGTTCGTGGTTTAGGGTAACATGGTGAAACTTACAACAACATACACATCTATTTATACAGGGTCTATATCGCTTAAATGGGTAGCTAGAGATTACGGATCAGGCTTCATTAACACTAATGCTAACTAGCTGCCGATCTGCCCAGCATGTCGTAGGAGGCGACTAAGTGTACCCCAACTAAGTCTTTAGATCAAAGTACCTACATGTACTTACGCCCCCTGCCAGGTGGACCGATGACCTCAAGAAGGTCGCTGGTAGTGGCTGTATGAGGGCCACGAATGATCGTGTTTTGCGGCGTACCCTTGGGGAGGCCTACGTCCAGCAGTGGACTAGTACAGGCTGATTGGTTGATTGATATCATCGACAACTTACGTGGCGCGATTGGTTAACCACCTGAACGCTAATGTGTGAGGTCCCTGGTTCGATTCCTGGTGGCCGCAGAGTTAAGAACTACGCTTTTCTTCTACTTTCCAGTCTGGTTCTTATATATACTATATATGTATTTATCTAAATATAAGTATATATTTCTTAAATATACGTTGATTAGTAGCCTTAGTACTCTTAACACAAGTCTTAAATGAACTTACCAAGGAGTTCTATTGGTGTAATATTGTCCTGAAATATTATTATTATAGCGTAACCTTGGGGAGGTCTACGTCCAGCAGTGGACTAGTATAGGCTGATTGATTGATATGTACTTACGGCCTTCCAAAGGCACTACCGACTAAGCAATGGGCAGCGGTGACCACATATCTGGAGCTGACCAGGCTTCCCCCACAGGGGGTGCTGTGGCCTATCACGTCGTACTCCAATAGAGCCAGCCATGGGAACTGGTCGGCTGCTGCTAGCTGTCCACCTGGGGAGCGAGATGGTCGTGATAATAATATTTAGCACATTATTAGTGTAAGATTGACATAGATAATGAAAGAGTCGAACAAGTGAATGATTTTGTGTATTTGGGAACACTTTTTACTAATCACGGAAAATGTGAGGGAGTGTGCAGGTAATAAGATTAATGGGGCCATGTATAGTGTTATGGGTAGCCAGTTTATTTCTCAATCGGCACGTATGGCTATTCATAGGGCTGTGCTGGTTCCAACATTGACTTATGGTAGTGAAAGTTGGGTATGGCAAAAGAAGCATGAAAGTAGAATCAATGCCGTCGAAATGCGGTCACTGAGAAGCATGTTAGCAGTGACATTGAATGATAGAATTAAAAATAGTGTGATAAGGGAAGGTTGCGGTTTGAAAGAAGATGTAGTGACTAAGATTGAAAAGAGCATGCTTCGATGGTTTGGACATGTTATGCGGATGAATGATAGCATATTGACAAAAGGAATAATGAGTAAAGTGGAAGGGCGTTTACGTAGGGGCCGACCTAATGAGACATATAACATTCAGATAGACGCTATATTGAAAAAAGGTGACGTTAGGAGTACCTATAACCGCCGAGAGTGTATGAGAAGATGTATGAATGTCAATGAAGCGAAAGTGGTCTGTCAGTGGGACAAATGGGGATCCGTGATCTGCCTACCCCTCTACAGGGAATCAGGCGTGATGTGTATGTATACATACATACATAAAAACATACGCTTCACGACTTGTGTATACACACTCCCTTTTTTATTATGGCGGGGTAGTCAGAGGCTTGAATGCCCATCTCCGAAATTTCGAAGACATGTTAGGTATGGGTCATTCGAAGCCCGCGTATCACTAGATAGACAGCACCCAACGTAATAGGTAGTGAACCACATCGCCGTATATAGGCAATGACTTATACCTATCCTGAGGGATAGGCAGGTTTCCTCACGATGTTTTCCCTCACCGTTAGCGACTGTAAATTATGTACGTAAATGGAAAACACATTTTAAATTTCATTCATTGGTACATGCTAGAGTCGGAATTCGTGTATGTATGTATGTACCTTTGATCCGATCATTGCTAGCCACCTCCAGCCCGCAGCAAAAGTCCTCAGGATTAGGTGGTTTGAGGGTCGGTGGACACTTGTCATTGGTTATCTGCACGCGGGAGTAGTAGCGGATGGGAGGGGTAGTTGACTCTGGTAGTAGGGTAGTGGGTTTGGTGAAGGGGGGATGGGTAGATGGCTTGATGGTGGAGTGCGCTGGCCACTGCTCTATGGGCGGACAGCAGACCTGGAATTAATAGGAGTAGGTATTTTTATATAGGTATCATGTTAATATGACGACCTCCGTGCCGCGATCGGTTAGACGCCTAAACGCTAATCGTGAGGTCGCAAAGATTCCCGGTGGAGGCAGAGTTAAGAACTACGCTTTTCTTCTGCTTTCCAGTCTGGTCGTTGATTGTATATGCTAATTATGTATTTATCTATATATAATATGTATATATTTCTTAAATGTACGTTGACTAGTACCCTTAACACAAGTCTTAAATGTACTTACCAAGGGGCTCGTTCAATTGGTGTAATAATGTCCAAATATTATTATTAATGTAATACTGATAGATTCACACATTCACGATTTCCAATCCCTCTGGTGCTAGACAAACTCTCGGAGACATTTCCTCTCACCTTACATAACAAAAAAACGCATTCACGACCATTAACCCTTGCGGGGTAGTCAGAGGTTCCGGCGTCCATCTCCGCAATTGCGAAGGTAGTAGTTCTATGGACACCTCGAACCTACGTGTTAACCAGATAGTTAGTACTCAACGTGACAGGTGGTCAGCCATGTCGCCATTTAAACACTAACTGTTCTGGGAACAGGTAGGTTTCCTCACGATGTTTTCCCTCACCGTATAATTCTATGCATTTCGTAAATGTGTTTTTATGACGAAAATGTACATAGAAATTCATTAAACTTCATTTCCATTAGTACATGCTCAAGCGGGATTTGTACAGTACCCACTGATACAGAGCCAAGCCCCAAACAACTGAGCTACTTCGAATTTTTTTCTTCATACCACAACACAGTAATACATACATACATACACGCCTGATTCACACGGGGTAGGCAGAGATCACGGATCCCCATTTGTCCCGATCCTGACAGACCACTTTCGCTTCATTGACATTCATACATCCTCTCATACACTCTCGGCGGTTAACACAGTAATAGTCACGCAATAGTCATTCAACCTACATCATGGCATACCTCACCTTAGGCTTAACCTTCATAAACAGTCCACAGTCAGACTGCCTCAGAAACAGCAGGTCATCAGGAGTTTGCTTCTCCTTAACGCTGATCTCTCTCAAAGGCTCGCATTTCTCCAATAGGACACATTCACCTGCATCGCCATTCGGTGTCCTGCAGGGTACCTCTGAAACGTATACATGCGGTGGTTATAGTACTAGTCATTATTTAGACGACCTCCGTTAGATGTTAGACTCCTGTACGCTAACCGTGAGGTCCCAAAGATTCCCAGAGGCAGAGTTAAGAACTTCTTTTCTTCTGCTTTCTAGTCTGGTCGTTGATTTATATATGATATATATGTATTTATGTATGTGTAATAAGTATATATTTCTTAAATGTACGGTGACTAGTACTCTTAACACAAGTCTTAAATGTACTTAACAAGGGGCTAGTTCAATTGGTGTAATAACGTCCTACAATATTATTTTAATTATAGATTTCCTTAATACACAAGTATCAATATCTCTTTTGTCCCCATGTTTATTTAAATAATAAACGTTAGGAAAGGTCCTACATAACCTTTTGTTCTATCAACATTTCCTTTCATAAAGTATATGTGCAATTACGTATGTATATACATATACATCAGGTTACCTTCCCTGCACTACCCCTCTGGTAGGCAGAGATCACGGACCCCCCATCTGTCCCGATCCTGACATTGACGCTCATACACCTCCTCATACACACTCGGCGGTTATAGGTACTTCTAACGTCACCCTTTTTCAATATAGCATCTATCTGACTGTCATTTGTCCTATTGGGAGGGCCCCTACCTAAGGTACGTATATTATTATTATAAAACAGATACTTACGTCCAAAAACAACACTGCTGAAACATACTACCACGATATAAACTCCAAATATATTGATTTTATAACGTCCAGGCAAACCAATGTTAATATACATGTTTGTAAAATAACAAAAAAGGTTAGTACACTATTTGAAGAAACTTTTTGTACACTTTTTAATACTTATTACAACTACATTGATTATTTAATACAAACTACATTTAGTATAAGGAAAATATTTAAGTAAAGAGGTTAGGGCACTATTTTGCAAAAACTTTTTAATCAAATATGGTATTTAACTACTGTGTTTCTGAAATATAACAAAAGAGGTTAGGTCACTTTTATTAGAAACTTTTTAGACACTTTAACACTTATTCAACTATATAGGTTATATATTAGGAGATATCACTATTAGTGGGTAAAATCGGTAGCATCTTCACTATATTTCACTATTTACATCACCATTATATATAGGAGAATTATATAATAAAATTACTGAAGTGTATAACAAAAATATATACAGAAAAGGTTAGGTTTGTATTAAGACTGTTTATTGTAATTATGAGACACGATATATGATGAAAAACATAAAAAAATATATTGATAGCAAAGGTTTATAATAAATACGCAAAACGTCACGTTTTTTCTAAAATAAAAAAAGAGTTATAATTCAGTATTTTTTATACACAATTTCTTCCAATTTTTTGTATCAATTTAAACACTAACTTGAACCTAGTACTTAAGCCTTAGCTTAGGTCACCTAAGCTAGAGGAAAATGGTAAATAAGGAAAGAGGCGACCCGTGTACGCTACGTCAGGTTGCAAACTGGTTCCAGATACATGCAGGTCGTTAGTAAACAGGTTAGTCGGGTGCCAATATGATAACATACATACATTACGCCTGATTCCCTGTAGAGAGGTAGGCAGAGATCACGGATCCCCATTTGTCCCGATCCTGATCACTTTCGCTTCATTGGTAAGTACTCATAAATCTTCTCATACACATTCGGCTGTTATAGGTAATACTAACGTCACCCGTATGGCGTCTATATGACTGTCTTATTGGGCCGGCCTTTCCACTTCAATCACATAAATTCCTTTTGTCACTACTATCATTCATCCGCATAACATGTCCAAACCATCGAAGCGTGCTCTTTTCAATCTTAGTCACTAGGATAACGTAGTTTGGGATTCGTATGATTGTAACCAGCTGCCTTTCTTGTTGTTTTTGTGTTACTATATCAACATATACATTCACGTCCTTGTATCCCTTTCGGGGTGGACAGAACCTTGGAGACATGAAACACCTTGGTTACTTATTACCATGTTTTGTATCAATTATATGGTATTTTTAGTATTCTACGAACTGTGACTAATATACTACTAAATACTATGGTACTTATATTCCAATTCTAGATATGACCGAATAAATAAGTCAAAATACATTGCAAAGTCGAAGGACCCATCATTCTGTCTACCTTTCTAGAATTACATAAACCCGTATAGTGTATGTATGAGGTAAACATACATTTTTTTATCACGAACCAATTAATTTGAATGTAGTGGGAAAACCAGTGTTTTTATTAACATGACCTGACTCATTAAATATGAATAAAAATGGCGATAAGTGGCGTCGAGTGGAAATTAAATTCCTCTTTGCATAACTAGATGGCGTATAATAGTGTCTAGAATGCAGTTCATTACTCGACTGAAGTACTTATAAAAAACTTTATTTCTGGAATTAGCTTTTTCCTACTCATCACGCCCCTTTCGAAACTAAATTAGCTCTGTATACACACTCGGTTGTTATAATTAATTACTTTTAACTCCATTCTTTTGCAATATTTGCATTCTTTTACGATATGTCATCTTTGACCATTATATTTTGTCTTAGTAAACTTGATACAAGTTAGTTATAAATTCTTTTAATTATTCGTATCTTAGCTGTCAAGCGTTGTTAATTTAGTATCACTACATAGTATAAAACAAAGTCGCTTTCTCTGTCCCTATGTCCCTTTGTATGCTTAAATCTTTGAAACTACGCAACGGATTTTGATGCGGTTTTTTTAATAGACAGAGTGATTCAAGAGGAAGGTTTATATGTATAATAACATCCATTAAATAGTGGAGTAGGCTATATATTTTATACCCGTGCGAAGCCGGAGCGAGTCGCTAGTTAAGATAATAAAACAAGTATTTATAAAAATTCATTTATTCATAATATCGGCTTATTCAATTACAATCGACTTAAAGTATACATTAATTCTATTCGTTGTCATGTCATATGCTCAGTTCTCAAAAATAGAATGAGGTAGAGTTACAAATCGTTTACATTCACGCCTGTTTTTCTTTAGAAGGGTAGGTAGATATTAAGGATTCCCATTTTACCCTTTATTATTATACCTCTGCTTAAGAGGTCCTTTTTCAGTACATTACATATTGGTTCATATACCTTATACATTTATGGAAATTGCATTGTATATGTTAAGTGTTTCATACATACATACATATATTCACGCTTTTACGTTCCGTTAGGGAAGCAGATGCGTGAATTATGAATGTATGTATCAGGCTATGGTTTTTAGAGGTTGTCATATAGACTGTCATATAGTCCTTAATACTCATCATGAAACAAACAACTATCATCTTAACTGAACTATACAAATCAGCAAGGTTAATGGGTGTGAGTGAAGCAAGAGAGATTTGTCACCCGTTCCAGGTGGCGATTGAGTCTCTGCCTATCCCGTTGAGACGTAGAGGCGTAAATGTATTGACTATTGCAATTTTGGAGATGAAATTTATTTTATTCAATATAACATACATATAGGTAAGGCAGCTATTTAGTACATTCACGTCCTCCAATCCCTTTCGGGTGGACAGAACCCTGGAGACGACGATATCTCCAATGTCACTCTTAAGCATTAATATTGTAATTAATAACTAGCGGGACTTATCGCGAAGCTTTTATATAAGTTCTGCCCGTGACCATGGCTGCTGCAACGTAGCCAAAACGTCGGGTTAATAAAGGTAATTTTATTATATAAAAACATACGCGATAAGTCCCGCTAGTTATTAATCATGAGTATAAATCCCGAATCTCTTAAAACTATAATTAATATTGTATGTAAATGTAGTTGTTGCTCAGAATATATCGTTTGGTTGCTGGTAACGCTGCAGTCAATCTGATGGATTATTATTGAATTAGTGTTTAATATTGTCTGCAGAGTTACTTGGCATTTCTTCTCTGCAGGTTTTTCCTTTACGAAATGTCAATCACTACATAGTATAAAACAAAGTCGCTTTCTCTGTCCTTATGTCCCTTTGTATGCTTAAATCTTTGAAACTACGCAACGGATTTTGATGCGGTTTTTTTAATAGATAGAGTGATTCAAGAGGAAGGTTTATACGTATAATAACATCCATTAAATAGTGGAGTAGGCTATATATTTACACCCGTGCGAAACCGGAGCGGGTCGCTAGTAGTTTAATAATAAATTTCTTTTTTTTCACATTCAGTAACTAAGTGTTTAATGATCCTTATATTGAATAAATTTCATTTCAATTAGCAAATACATCAAGGTTTGATCTGCGCTCTAATCCAGCCGTTGTATTCAAACACATAAGTGTAAACGCCCGGTATATTTTCCATACCACAAGGCGAGGGTCCAAAACTGACTATTCCCACCAGACTATAGGACCTGTCATAGTACATGAGGGGTCCACCACTGTCTCCCTTGCAGGAATCTTTTCCGGCTTCCCCACCAGCGCAGATCTGACCTCTCCATAATTGGACGTTTCGTCTCGGTACTTGATATGCTGGTTGGCATTGCTGGAAATAATAATATTAGGCCATTATTACGCTATCACTACATAGTATAAAACAAAGTCGCTTTCTCTGTCCCTATGTCCCTTTGTATGCTTAAATCTTTGAAACTACGCAATGGATTATGATGCGGTTTTTTTAATAGATAGACTGATTCAAGAGGAAGGTCTATATGTATAATAACATCCATTAAATAGTGGCGTAGGCTATATATTTCATACCCGTGCGAAGCCGAAGCGAGTCCCTAGTATATTATATGTGGCAAGATAATTTCATATTTCGGATTTCTGAAAAAAAACCTAGGTATTTTGCGAAAACTCGGATAATTTGACAATATTCGAAATATCAAATCGTCTTGCGACACTCTGAATATATTACACCAATTGATCTAGCCCATGGTAAGTGGACTTAAGACTTATATTAAGGGTACTAACTAGTCAACGAATATGAAAGAAATATTTACTCATTAAAGACAAAAACAAAAAGACAAACGCGTTCACGACCATAAACCCTTGCGAGGTAGTCAGAGGTTAAATTATTTTTATTAGAGATAGTAATTCTATGGCCACCTCGAAAACACGTGTTGACCAGATAGTCAGTATATGATAGGCAGCCAGTTAGCATTATATTTATGTCCCTGACTATCTCGTTAAATGTTAAGACCTACTAACTAAAATAGGGGGCGTATTTGCTATGACAGTTTCGTATTGTATGCTAATTTTGAACAAATATACTTTCATGTTCAGTGTCACCTAATCTGACCTTCAAACGATATTGACATATATGTGTACATTAATGTACGTAATTCCCTTTCGGAGTGGACAGAACCTTGAAGATATATAGCATAGGTCGTTTTTAGCATGAATATTGGGGTAGTGATGTCATATGAAACAACGGTGACAGGTTGTTAGCCCATTTACCAATAGATTCTATTTACCCTTAGTCGCTTCCTACAATCTACGAGGTAGAAAGGCAGCTAGTTAGCATTCTGTTTACGTCCCAGACTAGCACAATTGACAAAAGATTTTCGCATAATATTTGGTATAAGATATATTAAACTGGAGTAATTCTTCTCAATGCGTACGTAGTAATACGTGGTGTAAGTAGCGTGTACCTTGTATTACCGAAATTCATATGAGGTTTCTTGAAATAAATAGGTTTCTAGAATAGGTAAAGAAATATCTGCATATGGCGGTTTGGTTTAGTTACTACCTGTCACGTTAGAAACTGATTATCAGGTAAAATGTGGGCTTAAACTAGGTTGCTGAAAGTAAATGAGGCTTTAACATTTTATATAAACAACCATACCTTAAAGTTTCTACCTTAACACTTTATTAGGTTTATTTACAGTCGCTAACGGTGAGGGAAAACATCTAAAGAAAACCTGTCTATATACGGCGATACGGTTCCCTACCTATCACGTTGGGTGCTGTCTATCTATTGAAACGCGGGCTTCGAGTGATACATACCTAACATGCCTTCAAAATTTTGGAGATGGAGTACCCAAAAACAAAAGACAAACGCGTTCACGACCTTAACCCTTGCGGGGAAGTCAGAGGTTCAGGTTTCCATCTCCGGAATTGCGAAGGTAGTAATTATATGACCACTTCGAACCCACGTGTTGACCAGATTGTCAGAACTCAATGTGACAGGTGATAAGTTATGTCGCCATTTACAAGCTCTAACTATTATCTGTTTGGGGAACAGGTAGGTTTCCTCGATGTTTTCCCTCACCGTAGTATTCGGCGCATTTCGTAAATGTATTTTTATTAAAGACTACCCTGCCACAATAAAAAAGGGAGTGTATACACAAGTCGTGAAGCGTATGTATTAGTAGGGTTGCTAGCTCACCTTCAAACTCTTGTAGGGCAATTCCACGTGTAGTTTAATGTTGCTACTAGACGTCTTCTCGTCCACCGCCCCCCATCCTGCCACTACGAACTTCAGTTCCCGGGGAGGTCGCGCCGTTATGTCACTGGTGGGGAGGCATATTGGTCGGATGAAGTCTGTAATCAGATATATGTTGATTTAAACACAATGATATATTGATTACTACCTGCCAGATGGACTGATGACCTGAAAAGGGTCGCTGGTAGTGGTTGGCTGGGGGCCACGAGTGATCGTGTTTTGTGGCGTACCCTTGGGGAGGCCTACGTCCAGCAGTGGACTGTCATAGGCTCATTGATTGATTGATTGATATATTGATTTAACGAATGCATAATTAGATATCTCCTTCCCAAAACAGAAAAAGGATGAAATGAATATGAAAGTTTGCTTTATAGTTAGTCTTAAATATATGCTGTAAATATTTTAGAGCTATATTACGTCCTATCTTGTCCATGTTGGTTTAGAAATTTCATCTTTATTCCTTGGTAGAGACACAACCTCATGCTTTGAGACCTAATTTACCTCAGTCTTCTTTAGCATTATCATCACCATCATGAATATTGATGACGATATACCCATACGAAAGGTTACAAGTTATTGTTATTGACGTCTTAGCAGAAAGTGTGCTGCTAACTAATAAATAAAGTATTTAAACCTCACCTGTATAAGGCGCAGTCCTGGTCATCCGAATAAGGGCAATATCATGGCGTCTTAGCGTACTCTTAGGGTCATACTCCGGATGGGGTATGGTCCTTTCAATGGGTATGATGACGGTACCCTGGGTGCAGTCCAGTGCCCCTCCGTCCACTGTGACACAGTCTCTGCCGTCGTTTGTGGTGTCGTACTCCCCGAGGCGGACGTTTAGGCTGGGGGGTACCATGTTTACATGTACTAACAGATACTAGATAAGCGGCTGTAGCCCAGTGTGTAAGACCTCGGACTTCGTATGAGAAAGGTCCTAGGTTCGAATCCCGACTCTGGCATGTACCAATGAATGAAATTTAAAATGTGTTTTTCATTTACGTACATAATTTACAGTCGCTAACGGTGAGGGAAAACATCGTGAGGAAACCTGCCTATCCCGCAGGATAGGTAATAGTCAGTGCCTATATACGGCGATCTGGTTCACTACCTATCTTGGGTGCTGTCTATCTAGTGATACGCGGGCTTCGAATGACCCATACCTAACATGCCTTTGAAATTTCGGAGATGGACATTCAAGCGGACTACCCCGCCATATTAAAAAAAAGGGAGTGTGTATACACAAGTCGTGAAGCGTATGTATGTTTACTAACTGATACTTTGTAAGAACCTTAGATAATATGTTCTAGGTCTCTTTTTAGGATGAATATTGGGGTAGTGATGTCATATGGAACGTTGGTCATTGGTTGATAGATCGTCGACAAATAGATTTCATATATACATACACATCATGGAGGAATATGCAAAGATCACAGGGATTTGCCCCGTCCCTGGAAATTACTTTGATTGATTGAGGGGAAGCGTGTAGAAATGGGATTCTGGCATCATACTGTTTTGCTCTTATTGGGTAATCAGCCTTGAGTACTTCTTCGTAGTAAATTCCCAATATGACATTTTTATGTCATGAAACCAGACGCGTACGATTACCTTTTGTCGAAAGAAAAAAGCATGCGATTTGCTCAGACTTTTTTGAATAAACCATGATTTTTTTTCCTCTAAGTTGGGTCCCATTATTTAGGGGGTTCATTAGTTAGATGTATATAACAGAGAGACAGTTATTTTTAAACACTCGCGATCTATATACTCATTTTATTAACTATGTGAGAGTGTCAGTTAGTCTTCCCGCGACCACGGCCTATGCAACTGGGTCGAAAAGTGGCAAAATAAAGGTAATCAGATATCTTTATTAATTTATCGTGATATGACCCGGTCTCACACTCTTACATGGCTGACCACCTGTCAACATGGCTGACCACCTGTCACATTGAGTACTGACTATCTGGTTAACACGTGGGTTCGAGGTGTCCATAGAATTGCTACCTTCGCAATTGCGGAGATGGAAACCTGAACCTCTGACTACCCCGCAAGGGTTAATGGTCGTGAATGCGTTTGTTTTGACCCGGTCTCACATAGTTAATAAACTGAGAGTCAGTGATACGTACGGCGTGCCATAATTGCTGACGGGGCCGACCACGCAGTGACCAGCGGTGAGGACGTATCGGCCGCTGATAAGGGCGCCTCCGCAGAGCAGCTTGATGTTGCCGTTAGTGCCCCGGTACTCGATCAGGGTCAGCCACGGGTACTGGTCCACGTTGGTCGCGTTGCCACCTGGAAGGAAGGGGGTTTAATGGTCAAGATTTAAACATAAGTATAGTCAAGGAGTAAATAAACGTAAAAAGGAGTAAATAATATTCACGTAATACACCTAAATATCAGAATGGATAAATCATCGCTGATCTCTTTTTTTACGATTGGCATAACAGTTGCAGTGACGAAATCTCGGGATAGGTAATATCCAGGGCCTGAAAACGGCGATACGGTTAACTTCCTATCACGTTGGGTGCTGTCTATCTTGTTAAACGCGGGCTTTGAGTGGTTCATTTTTAAAATGCCATTGAAATTTCGAAGATGGGCTCTCAAGCCTCTGACTACACTGCCATATTAAAAAAGGGAGTGTATACGTATGTATGTGTCGGGGTCTGTCATAATATCAGTACTGGCAAATTGGGCTACGCTTTCTGCTAGCAAGTAACTGAAACGGATCCCTTTCGCACGTGCCTGGGGTCAGCATACCACACCCCTTTTCTCCATCACATTGTTGTTTTACGTTTTGTTTCTGTGTCTTCACTACATAGTATTAAAACTAAGTCGCTTTCTCTGTCCCTATGTCCCTTTGTATGCTTAAATCTTCGAAACTACGCAACGTATTTTGATGCGGGTTTTTTTAATAGATAGAGTGATTCAAGAGGAAGGTTTATATGTATAATAACATCCATTAAATAGTGGAGTAGGCTATATATTTTATACCCGTGCAAAGCCGGAGCGGGTCACTAGTTGTGAAGTAAGTGATAATTTCAAATATCCTACCAATGATCCGATCATCGTTACTGCTGCTGTCCAGGCCACAGCATTCGCTCCTAGGGTCGGGCGGAAGGGCGCTGGGCCTGCACTCGCCTTTGGGAACCACCTCCTCCAAAGGTTTGGCTTCGGGGCCGCAGCACACGCTGTAACGCTGGGGACCTTCGCATCTGGAATAAGGGATGAGATGGGTGGTGGAAGAATGAAAGTAAAACATTTATTCACTGCTATACATACACATTTTAACATAACACTATTTATACACACTTTGATACAACAACAATACTCGTACGTATAAGGAGTAGGCACTTGATGCAGTGAAAAGGTGCTGTCTCAGTATTTGATGATCACTGATCCTCCGACAGCACCCAAACCTAAGTCTGTCACTAGCTGAATATCATAATATATATACAATGAATGATTCATCGTTGATTTGTGTTGATATACTCGTATATATACATTTGCCCTGATGTGTAGGTGATATATTATGTACATATGTGTTAGGTGCAAAACTGCGCACGTTAATATTAATATATTCACGCCTCTACGTCCTTAATGGAATAGGCAGAGAACACCGATTGAAACCTGGAACGATCCTGGCAACTCTCCCTTTCTTCACTCACACCCATTAGCCTTCTCATACATGCTCTTCTGTTCTTCACGCTGCATACAACTCTCTTGAGTTCATGAATGTTAATCACTACATAGTATAAAACAAAGTCGCTTTCCCTGTCCCTATGTCCCTTTGTATGCTTAAATCTTTGAAACTACGCAACGGATTTTGATGCGGTTTTTTTTAATAGATAGAGTAATTCAAGAGGAAAGTTTATATGCATAATAACATCCATTAAATAGTGGAGTAGGCGAAGCTGGAGCCGGTCACTAGTATAAACATAAAATGAAGAGTTTAGATGTAACTATAAATAATAGTATCCCGTACTAGCCTGGATCTTAAAAAGAATGTTAACTAGCTGCCGATCATCCAGTCGGAAGGGACTAGAGGCAAATGGAATCTGGTCGATGGGCTAGCAATGGTCATCAATGTTCCATATGACACCACAACCCCAATCTTCTACTAAAATGACCTAGAAGACATTCTATCTCTAAGATTCAATCCACATCGAAAGGGATTAAAGGACATACATACTCGTACACATCACGCCTGATTCCATGTAGAGGGGTAGGCAGAGATCACGGATCCCCATTTGTCCCACTGACAAACCACTTCCGCTTCATTGACATTCATACATCTCATACACTCTCGGCGGTTAAGGTACTCCTAACGTCACCTTTTTTCAATATAGCGTCTATCTGACTGTCATATGTCTTATTGGGCCGGCCTTACGTTAACTTACATACTCTAAGAATCTTCACAACTGTATACCATACATTCTCCTAAGAATTACTCCATTTCGAGGTGGACAGAACCTTGGAGATAAAATTATCTTTTCGTTATTCTCACACACTCAGCGGTTATAACTACTTCTAACGTCACACTTAATGTTTTCTCTACCTCCCTCCCTAAGTAAGTAACTTAAATAACATGTGCACATAAGTTACCTTTTTATTTAACTTTATTTCGTGTTTTTCCTTTTTTCAATATAGCGTCTATCTGACTGTTATATGTCATAAAGTGTATACATAAATATGCCTAACCTGGATCGCTGCACGAATTCGAAGTCGCTGGGCGGGATAGGCTTCCGGGATAGGATGTCCAGCACCCTGGGACAGGAGTACAGGTCCACGCACCTGCCCACCTGGCCATCGCCTGTGAAGCACTCTTCTGACGCTGGTGCGGTAGTTGGGGCGCTTCTGGGGCAGCAGAGCTGGAAGGGGTTTGGAAGAAGGATAAAATAGCCCAAGATGTGAATTTGTATGTGGTACTAGCTGGTCTTATTCTTAGTAGGTATGTTGTAAGAGGCAACTTAGGCAGTAGAGGTCAATGAAATCTATTGGGCGATGGCCTAGCAACATTTCACTAGTGTTCTATATGACAATATTCATGCTAAAAAGTAACTGAGGAAATATTATCGTGTCTTTGTGGTTCTGTCCGCTCCCAAAGGAATATGATTGCGCTAGCGTGTATGTATATATAAGTCAAATGGTATACATATGTGTGTATTTTCATTTACATACATAATTGACAGTCGCTAACGGTGAGGGAAAACGAGATAGGTAATAGCCAGTGCCTATATACGGCGATACGCTCCACTATCTATTAAGTTGGGTGCTGTCTAACTGTCTATCTAGTGAAACGCGGGCTTCGAGTGACACATACCTAACATGCCTTCGAAATCGAAGTCTCTGACTGTAAAAAGAGGAGTGTGTATACACAAGTCGTGAAGCGTATGTTAAGTGTAGGATCTGCTGTGTCCTACAGCAAAAGAGGAAGCTTCCTACCTGGGCAGGTGTTCGTCCAGGCTAATGGCCTGACTTGGAAATTTCTATATATCTTGTTTCCGATAAATATTTCAATTGCGCGTTCCAGGAAATTGATTTGTGCAATTATTACCTATTTTATTCTTGGCGTTGTCATCTGTGGTAATTATGTTTAACTAATTGCAATTTAGGTTAACTTAGGTTTTCTCTCTGTAAGGCGCTCTAGAGGTCGCCACATTAAGTTTTAGTATGTATGTATATGTTTGTGTGTAAGTTTGTTTCGTCGCGTCGGCAGCTTTATCAAGGTCCAAGTTGAAGGTTGCGGGGTCGTGTGAGACGCCTTTATCTCGATGCTCGAAGTTAACAAGTTGACACGAGGAAATGTTGTCCATTGAATTTTAATGTTTCGATTGTTTTATAATTAGGCGTACCTCAGTTGTTGCGGGCATGACTCTGTATCATTGGGTATAGGGTCTAAACCCCTAAGTACTAATGGAAATGAAGATTTCTGATTTTGCATTTCCGTTTTTGCAATATAGAAATACATTTGCAAAACGGTGGGGTAAAAAGATCGTGAGGAAACATACCTAAATTTCGGAACAGGTAGAAATCGGAAGGATTTCACAGTCGTGAGACAATAAAGAGATTAATCACTTAGTCCGCAATTGCGGAGGTGCAAATATAAACATCTGGGGCCTAACTCACTAATTCGCTTAAGCATAAGCGGAGTTTAACATCAATTCATTAATAGTGTTAAGTTGGTTGTGCATCAGCCAAAGTGCCAAAGTGTAAAATATCGCAAAAAGTCACGCTGTTACTGAAATGATTTTGAACCGATGATTTATCAAAAGCATTAGTGGACGACCCTTGATATGGTAGCCCATACTTAAAAAGATATTGGTAGTGAACTGTAGATATAATAATGTTAATGTTACCTTAGGATTCCTCCCCTGATACCCGCAATGGGCTTTCCTCAATGTTTCCACTTCTTGAGCGGTCCTCGAAGGTTTGGTCACCAAACTCAAGTATTGTGGGCACTCTGTATACACCACGCAGTCACCAGAGCATTGCGCCTCTGAAATGGGAAAGAAATGACCAAGGGATTATACCTTTACCTCCCTAAAGGGATAAACATAGAATAGAAAAAAAAAATATTAACAAAAAACAGCACAGGTACAAAAACATTTACATTTATTACAATTGACAAGAAACTGCACTGTCACTGTGAAAGGGCCCAGGCTCAGCATATGTTGCAGGCCAAAGCCCACAACGCCAATCCTCCGCCTGAGCCGCATAAACATCACGCCCATTTCACAGTACAGGAGTAGGCAGAGAAAAATTAAAAGTTCAGTCCTTTGTTCGTTAGATCGGGAAAGCAGCAGTTAGTCTTATATACAAGAGTTAGATTACAAATCGACCTGATATAGGATATACATTCATTCTAGCTCCCTACTTCTCAACGGTATAAGCAGAGACTATCGATTCCCACCTGGAACGAATCTGATAAATCTCTTATGTCTCACTCATTCCCATTAACCTTCATACAACAAATAATAATGTAGAAATCTCTAGTTTCATGAGATCTTATTATTTCGATTTATCATCTTTGTACAAATAGCCATTAAAACTATTCGAGACTTGGACTGGGAATTGTGCAAAATTATTTTCATATTTTATTTTAAATGTGATGGGGAAAAGATAACTTCTGATTTAACAAATCCTTAATATTAATCTCTATTAAATACAATAGCGTTTTAGCGCTTTCTTAAAACCAATACTTCAAGATTGTTTGAACTCTTACAAAGGACATGTACTAAGTGCGAAATCAATATTTTATCAGTACCCAATACCTTTGTATGTTTTGTGACACATCAGATCTATATTTAAATCACTTTTACCTTTGTATAGTTCCGTAAAACTTGTATCCTATATTTGAACAAATGACCTCACAATTCTCTTAAAAGACGTTAATAAATCAAAGGGATGTTTAATATACCCTCATATTAAACGTCAATATAGTGAACCCAAGGTGAATCCAACTTTTATTGTGCGATTAAGTGAGATTTTAAAGCCACCATTGTGCTTTTTGATACTACAACAAGATATGCGTATTTAATAACATTTATTTTAAGATAAGTAAAGATCCATATTACTAAAGTAATATTTAAGAAGGATCATTTTTCCCAATAAAGAATAGATATATCACAATCATCATCATTATCTGTATCAATCCACTGTTGGACATAGGCCTCCCCTAAATGACGCCACTTCTCTCTGTCAGTGGCCGTTCGCATCCATTCGATATCACAATAAGATCTGTTTTTAATTACTATTGTTGTGGATGATATTACTTATACTACTTTTACCTTGAACCATTAAAACTTCACCCCTAACCAACAGTGCTATACAAGACACCTTCTAGTGCTAAAACATTCTTATCTTAAACCTTACAATACCTCGTGCTAGATTGCAAATAGTGCTCAATAATTCTTGCTTTTAAAATACTAATGTCAATACCTTGTAAAGCATTAAACTCCTCAACGAGGATGAAATTCCTAATCTCTCGTCGTTCATTTTTCATCATACGATGGAGTTGTCTGCAAGCTGAAGGAATATTTATATCACTATCACTACATAGTATAAAACAAAGTCCCTTTCTCTGTCCCTTTGTCCCTTTGTATGCTTAAATCTTTGAAACTACGCAACGGATTTTGATGCGGTTGTTTTAATTGATAGAGTGATTAAAGAGGAAGGTTTATATGTATAACATCCATGAAATAGTGGAGTTGGCTATATATTTTATACCCGTGCCACAGATAATATAATACTATCCCGTGCGAAGCCGGAGCGCGTCGCTAGTATATATGTATATAATACATGATAGTAATTGCGCGTTCCAGAATGTTGATTTTTGTAATTATTTTTATATTTCTTGCCGGCGTCATCTCTGTCATAGTGTTAAACTAACGCAACTTAAGTTTCTCTTTGTGTGTGGCGCTCTTGAGGTCTCCACAATATTCTGGGACGTTAATAGAATGTCAACTAACTGTCTATCTTCTAATTTTGAGAAAGACTATAATTATGACAACCTCCGTGGCGCGATCGGTTAGACGCCTGAACGCTAATCGTGAGGTCCCGGGTTCGATTCCCAGTGGAGGCAGAGTTAAGAACTACGCTTTTCTTCTGCTTTCAAGTGTGGTCGTTGATTATATATGCTATATATGTATTTATCTATATATAATAAGTATATATTTATTAAATATACGTTGACTAGTACCCTTAACACAAGTCTTAAATGTACTTACCAAGGGGCTAGTTCAATTGGTGTATAACGTCCTACAATATTATTATTTTTATAAGGAATTAGTGATTAGTGACAGAGGATGTATTATGTAAGTGTATAAATTATGAAATTAGAATGTGAGTGAGGCAAGTGAGGTTTGTCAGGATCGTTCAAGTTGATCGATTGTCTCTGCTTATCTCATTAGGGAGTAGATCTGTGAATATGAGTATGTTTCAAAGGTTCTGTTACAGTGTGCTTACATGTATTTACACCTATTGAACTAGCCCCTTACGAAGGTTTAACTTGCGTTGAGGATTAATATCAAAAAAACAACAACAATAAACAAGATTTTATATTTATTTTTATACAAAACTTGACCATAAATTGTAAGGTAATAAAAATTTTCAAAATGTCAATGCTCATGTATGAATATTAAAGATTTTTATTCAATTCGTTTTGAGTTTTGTTCGTTTTTAGGGTTTATAAAGGTGAATTTATGTGACTAATTTATTTGTTGATAAAATGAATTATGATATTATTTATGACGAGTAAGTTTTTATCACTTTAGGGTTTGTTTATATTTAGAATGGAAACTTTAGAAAAAAAACACATTTTTTGTAATTATTATTCCCCTCGTTTTGCCGAGATTCCTTATGAATATTTAAGTATTAAAATAAATCATTTGGAGTTTATATATAAACTATGTGCGAAATCCATTTGTCATCCTAATTTCCCTCACTGACATCAACAGCACTACTCAATCAAAATGGTCACCCATCTAAATACAGTCCACGCCCGCGTGGGCTTAACTTCGTTGATCGAACGAGAACCGGTGATTCAACTTGGCTGTACCGTTTTTTATAATTACTACTCATACAATACAAAAGATAAGCCAAGCGTACATCCTATTTCTTGGAACCGCTTAATTCAATTACATCGACATTAACAAGCGTTCGGTAAATACTGGGAAATACTAGTGTTAGATAATTGTCTATTAATAATATTGTGGTGTTAATTCAAATTTATTATGTGTTTATACATTCATATAAATTCACGTTCATTAACCACTTTCAGTGTGGACAGAACCTCGGAGATATTATATCTCCTAGGTCACTTTCTAGCAATAATATATTAATATATTTTAGCAATAATGTTTTAATAATATATTAGGGTTGCAATGCCATAATGGAACATTGGTGACAGGTTGCTAACCTATTGCCCAATAGATTCTCTGTACCCCTAGTCCGTTAGTCGCCTCCTATGACATGCCGGGAAGAACGGCAGCTAGTTAGCATTCTTTTTACGTCCCATACTAGCACAGGACATATGCGTTTATTCTATAGTAACTAATATTCTCTATATGAACCAATTGTGTATTTCGAGCAAGTATGGGACGTAATAATAACTAGCTGCCGATCTTCTCGGCATGTCGTAAAAGACTAAGCGACTGGTCTCGTTTGGGTGATTGGCTAGCAACCTGTGACCAATGTTCCATATAAAACTAAGTCACATATAAATGCTAAAAGTGACCAATGAGATAATAGGTATTCCCTGCGTAATGATGTATCAATTTTGTGTGTTCTTTATTTTTGTTGAATATGGATGAATAAAGAATTATTATTATTAATTCAAACATTATTCAGAGTTTGTTTTTGTAGGTTTCAGTGAATCTAGGTATGCTCATTATATCTTGTGAGGTGCTTTATAATTTAATAAAAACTTAATGACCTACTATACGCACTGAATTTCTTGGGAATGCGGATGTATTGTAATACATACATACTCATCACGCCTGATTCCCTGTAGAGGGGTAGACAGAGATCACGGATCCCCATTTGTCCCGATCCTGACAGACCACTTTCGCTTCATTGACATTCTCATTCACTCTCGACTGTTATAGGTACTCCTAAGGTCCCCTTTTTTCAATATAGCGTCTATCTGACTGTTATTGTGTCTTATTGGTCTTATTGTATTTATTGTAATAGTCTTTGTTTATAAATGGCATGGCATTAGCTGTCTTATACTGACTATGTGTTACTTTTTATCTATTGTAAGTAATACGCAAGTATTATAAAATTGACTATGTTAGCGTAGAACTGATGCAATTTACTAATTAATCATTTAAATGTATATTTTTGTCGGGCTTTGAACCTAGGACCTTTAGCTTTAGCATACCAAGTCCCCTACTAAGTAAACATAATAACTAGTATCATATGAATAGCGATAAGGAAAATCCCAAGTATACCCTATCCATTGCTCGTTACATACGGTACAAAAGTAAACATGTTCTTAAGTAACAGGAAGTGAAACTTACGTCCTTGTACGATACACATTAGGGAGGTAACGGCCGCCGATAGTAACATAAAAGGATTCATTTTGGTACAACAAATAACACTTTCTAATAAAAAACAGTCTAAGGCCACTATAACATGTTTTTCTTGTCGCTAAGTTGTATAAAACAGACTAGATGTGTTTTTTAAATGTTATTTTATCCACATATCACTTCTATTTGTTAATTTAATCTTGTTTCATCACGGTTCCTAGTTGGAATATTTTTAACATGTTTTTCCGTGTTTCACTCACGTTTGACATTTATCAAACACACGTCTTGACAGCTCGAGTGTTAACAACATACTGATTTGTTTTTTGTAATTTCGTCACGGAGAAACCGGTTGCTGTTAAATGAGTTTGAATCTTAAGTATATGTAATAGATTTTAAATTAATTTGCAATGTTAGGTATGGAGATGAGACGGTTTTTTGCTAGTTTACGTCCTTGGAATTAGGTGCATTTTCGTCTGGCATTCTATTGGTGAAAATATTGAATACTAATATATTGAAAATGATGATTGAATGATGATAAAAAATAGTGTGATAAGAGAAGGTTGCGGTTTGAAAGAAGATGTAGTGACTAAGATTGAAAAGGGGATGCTTCGATAGTTTGGACATGTTATGCGGATTGAATGATAGCAGATTGACAATTTCTATTGCCAATAATTAGGCAGGTATTGTATCTACATACATATCTGCACGACTATAATTCGTTTCGGGGTGACCAGAGGTTAAAGGACCACTAGTTGAGGAATATATATAAGTGAAGTGGAAGGGAAGTTACGTAGGGGCCGGCCCAATAAGACATATGACAGTCAGATAGACGCTATATTGAAAAAAGGTGACGTTAGGAGTACCTATAACCGCCGAGAGATACATAGACCTAAGAGAGGTTAATCACCAGTCATTTTATAAGAGGTTAATCACCAGTTTGTAAGTAAATAAACATATATATAGTAATATATTACATACATGCATACGCATCACGCCTGTTTCCCTGTAGAAGGTAGTCAGAGATCACGGATACCAAGCTATCCCGATCCAAACATAACGGGTTGTGCTAAACACGTTTTTTGCAATTAATTCAAATTTGCACTACTTTTATGGTGCAGGAAAATATGGTGAGATAACCTGCCTATTTCTCGGAATAGATAATAATCAGTCTTTATAGCTCCTTCCATTTAGGATGCTGGCTATCTGGTTAAAATAAAATACATATACAGACGGGCTTCGAATGACCCATACCTAACATGCCTTCGAAATTTCGGAGATAGGCACTCAAGCCTCTGACTACCCCGCCATAATAAAAAAAGGGAGTGTGTATACTCAAGTCGTGAAGCGTATGTATGTTATGTTATGTGTCCTTTAAACCCTTTCGGGGTGAACAGAACCTCGCAGACAAAATGATATTGTTTAGGTGACTTCTTAGCATGATGATATATCTAGATAATATGTCACACGGAACATTAGTGACAGATTGCTATCCCATCGCCCAATAGTTATTTAGTAGTCCCTTAGTCGTATTCTACGACATGCCGGGAAGAGCGGCAGCTAATTAGCTTTCATTTTACGGCCCAGACTAGAACGGGACAAATTTAATCACAATACAATCGCATTCCTCAACTACATACATACTCGTACATAAATACACATCACGCCTGATTCCCTGTAGAGGGGTAGGCAGAAATCACGGATCCCCATTTGTCCCGATCCTGACAGACCACTTTCGCTTCATTGACATTCATACATCTTCTCATACACTCTCGGGGGTTATAGGTAATCCTAACGTCACCTTTTTTTAATATAGCGTCTATCTGACTGTTATATGTCTTATTAGGCCGGCCCCTACGTAACCGCCCTTCCACTTCACTCATATATATTCCTTTTGTCAATCTGCTATCATTCTTCCGCATAACATGTCCAAACCATCGAAGCATGCTCTTTTCAATCTAGTAATTCAACTAGTGGTCCTTTAACCTCTGGCTACCCCATAACTGTATGCAGTCGTGCAGATATGTATGTAGATACAATACCTGCATAATTATTGGCAATAGAAAAATCCCGTATTGAATTTGTACCGTTTTCCTCACAGCATCATACATATATTCATTAAGCGTAAAGTTAACTGGGAAATCCCATATAATGTAAACACGAAATTAGTCTTTATGTATATATTAATAAGAGTGAATTTAGTATGAAAGGTAAGTGGGTGATTGACACAGATATTATTGGTTTTAACCATGTGTTGAAATACTGGTTGTGTGATGTTAAGCAACGTTGCCTATGGTCAGTAACTGGATGGGTGCCCGCGGGTTCTTGGTTTCGGTGAAGGAAAACATTTTGATTTTCTTCAATGTATGTAATAGTATTTGAATAATGATTAATAAGCTTTTTGGCTAAATGTGCGATTTGAGAGGTAATTGATCTTTAGACCTTTATGAAGACGGTAGTTTTTCAAGATTAGAAAGAATACAATTAGACAACATAGTGATAACGGGTTAGAAATATTCGAACAAAAACAAAAAAGACCATTCACGAACATTGACCCTTGCGGCGTAGTCAGAGGTGCAGGTGTCCATCTCCGCAATTGCGAAGGTAGTAATTCTATGGCCACCTCGAACCCACGTGTCGACCAAATAGTACTCAGTGTGTCAGGTGGTAAGCGATGTCGCCATTCACAAGCACGGACTATTACTGGTTCGGGGAACAGGTAGGTATCATCAGATCAACATGTGGGTTCTAAGTATCCATAGAATGATTACTTTCGCAATTGCGGAGATGGACTTGAACCTCTGACTACCCCGCCAGGGTTAACGGTCGTGAACCCGTTTGTCTTTGTTTGTATTTTTGGATTATATAAACGGGCGTGATGTGTATGTATCTACTACCTTTATTAAGCTAGTCGTGAAGCTCATGTTATGTAAACTTTTTCTTATCGACGACCTCCGTGGCGTGATTGGTTAACCATCTGAACGCTAATCGTTGAGGTCCCGGGTTCAATTCCCGGTAGAGGTAGAGCCTAAGAACTACGCTTTTCTTTTGCTTTCCAGTCTGGTCGTTGATTATATATGCTATATATGTATTTATCTATGTATAATATGTATATATTTCTTGCATATACGTTGACTAGTACCCTTAACACAAGTCTTAAATGTACTTACCAAGGGGCTAGTTCTATTGGTGTAATAATGTCCAAATATTCTTTAAAGAATTAAAGTATCTATCTTTCTTTCCCAGGGGCGACGAAAGACATAGGAACAGCGCTGACTCGCGTCTGCCTACGTCACAGGGCTATAGAGACCAAAATGAAGATCTTCGTTAGGTAAGTCTTTTGGTAAACTCACTAAAATTTATTAAGCGGTTGTAGCATACATACATACGCTTCACGACTTGTGTATACACACTCCCTTTTTTATTATGGCTTGGTAGTCAGAGGCTTGAATGCCCATCTCCGAAATTTCGAAGGCATGTTAGGTATGGGTCATTCGAAGCCCGCGTATCACTAGATAGACAGCACCCAAGGTAATGAACCGTATCGACGTATATAGGCACTGACTATTACCTATCCTGAGGGATAGGCAGGTTTCCACAAGATGTTTTACCTCACCGTTAGCGACTGTAAATTATGTACGTAAATGAAATACACATACATATTTAAATTTCATTCATTGGACCTTTCTTATACGAAGTCTGAGGTCTTACAGACTGGGCTACAGCTGCTTAGTGTAGCCAAGTGGGTAATACCTCTGACTTCTAATTAGAGGTCCTAGGTTCGAATCTAAGCTATGGCATGTAGCGATGAATGACATTTAAAAATGTGTATTTCATTTATTACATAATTTACAGTCGCTAACGGTGAGGGAAACATCGTGATAGGTAATAACTAGTGCCTGTATATACAATGAAGTGAAAGTGGTTTGCCAGGATCGGGACAGATAAGGATCCGTGATCTCTGCCTATCCCTCTGCAGGGAATCAGGCGTGATGTGTATGTGTGTGTGGTTCACTACCTATCATGTGCTGTTTATCAAGTGAAAAGCGGGCTTTGAGTGGCGTATATCTACCACGCCTGTGGAATTTCACAGATTGCACTAACACTGATAAAAAACACTCAATCAAACCTCTCGTTACCACAGTATAGGTGATAGGGCACTAGATCTGATTGTATGTTTCCTAAGGGTCAGTATCAATAAGAAAGGTAGTTACCTAACCCGTCGAATACTACGGTGAGGGAAAACATCGTGAAGAAACCTGCCTGTTCCCCGAACAGGTAATAGTTAGTGCTAGTAAATGGCGACATGGCTTACCACCTGTCACATTGAGTACTGATCTGGGGCCTTACTCCACTATGTGCCAAAATGAAATTACGGCCACTGAAGTATTACTGTATCGCTACTGAAGTAATATTGTGCCTAAAATGCATTAGTGGAGTAAGGCCCCTGGTCAACACGTGGGTTCGAGTTGGCCATAGAATTACTACCTTCGCTATTGCGGAGATGGACTTGAACCTTCAGCCCGCAAGGGTTAATGGTCATGAAGCTTTTGTCTTTATCTTTAACTAGTGACCCGCTCCTGCTTCGCACGGGTATAAAATATACAGCCTACTCCACTATTTAATAGATGTTATTATACATATAAACCTTCCTCTTGATCACTCTATCTATTAAAGAAAACCGCATCAAAATCCGTTGCGTAGTTTCAAAGATAAGCATACAAAGAGACATAGGGACAGAGAAAGCGACTTTGTTTTATACTATGTAGTGGTAGTATAAGTTTGATACTGATGAAGAGGTGAAACGTGGGTTTTAAGTGGCTAATTTGATGATGGACTCACAATCTTCAGTAGAAAATGATTATAGATATAAATGCATTTGTATGTATGTACTTTGTTTTATACTATGTAGTTCCCATTCTATTCCAGCGCTCTCCTAGACCGCCTTATAAACCCCTTAACAGAGAAGTCTGACGAATGGCGTCGAGGTGTCACCACTGGAGCCCTAAGCAAGGATCATGCGAGGGAATGTAAGAGGGTCAGAGTGGACCTCAAGAGGAGGGTTCAAGAGGCCCAACGGACTGCCAGGAAGGCGAGGAGGGCGCCCAGTGATGGGAAGAAGGTTGCTGGGGAGGGAAAGAGGAAAAGCGAGGTTTCTGTGCAGGTTAGTTGATAGAGTGTTGTATAGTAAAGTTTTTGAGAGACTCGCGATGTTTATTTAAAAACAAAAACTAACTAATTCTGTATTTATATTCATAATATTTGTATTTTCTACTTTCACTGAGCTGCTGACTTTGTTGACGCACCATAGACGACTGATGAAGAGTAGTTAGAATTAATAAAAATATTACGAGCAGTTAATACTGCTACAATATGTATGGACTTATAACCCCTTAATCGACCTTTACCTTTGACGACCTCCGTGGCGCGATCGGTTAGACGCCTGAACGCTAATCGTGGGGTCCCAAAGATTCCCGCTGGAGGCAGAGTTAAGAACTACGCTTTTCTACTGCTTTCCAGTCTGGTCATTGATTATAATCAATGACCAGATATATAATTATATATGCTATATATGTATTTATCTATACATAATATGCATATATTTCTTAAATATACGTAGACTAGTACCCTTAACACAAGTCTTAAATGTACTTACCAAGGGGCTAGTTCCATTGGTGTAACGTCCTACAATATTAATCTCTTCTTCCAGGATATCCAAGAACGGAAGCAGCAGCTAGAAGAGATGGAGGAAAAGGCAGTCAAAGCTGCTCTGGTGGAGGAGCGGAGTCGCTTCTGCCACTTCGTCACTCTGCTCAACCCCGTCGTGGTAAGGATTGAAGATGTATTGATGGAAGAGATTATGTATGAAGTGGGGTGGTGTGATGAATTAATGGGATGATAATAGATAGTAGAATTTATTTATTGAATAGTAGAATTTATTTATTTACATAATTACAATAGAAGCTTACAGTTACCCAAAGCGCTACTATTGTTATAACTAATTAGACACTAGACTGTATTAAACGCTATTACATAGGTATAACCTAAATTCGCCAGCTACTTTAATAATAGTGTCAGCAAAAATATCAACATGTTGGGCCTCTCGTAGAAATCCATTCAGAAGGGCCAGGGCTCTTGCCGTCGGCGCAATGTTATTGAAAAAATGGGATAAATGTCGTATTTTACGGTGAGGGAAAAACATCGTGAGGAAACCTACCTGTTCCCAAAACAGGTAATAGTTAGTGCTTGTAAACGGCGACATGGCTGACCACCTGTCACATTGAGTACAAACTATCTGGTTAACACGTGGGTTTGAGGTGTCCATAGAATTACTACCTTCGCAATTGTGGAGATGGACACCTGAACTTCTAACCGCAAAGGTTAATGGTCGTGAATGCGTTTGTTGTTAACCTGTACATCGTCAAATCAAATCAAATCGAACTTTATTTGCAAACACACGTATTAAATGTTGTTACAAATTGGTATTTAAGGTACAGTGTGCTCGACCGTATCAGGCATGCAAAATAACGAAATTATGTTCAATACTTTTCACCTAATTGACAATTTATGTGACAATAAACATGCAATACATCATGTACAAGTGTAAAATTTCTCATGATTAATAACAAACGGGACTTATCGCGTATGTTTTTAAATAATAAAGTTAACTTTTTTAACCATGGCTGCTGCAACGTAGCCGAAACGTCGGGTTAATAAAGGTAACTTTATTATTTAAAAACATACGCGATAAGTCCCGTTTGTTATTAATCATGAGTATAAATCGCGAATCTCTTAAAACTGTAAAATTTCTGTTATCTTTTTCTAGGAAAGTGAAGTAGCGATGCTATCAGAGATGGGCCACTTGCAAGATGGTGGTGAACAGCTGATGAGGCTTATCAATGAGCCCCGGATTCTGCCGCCTGCCAGTCTACAGGTATGTTCGCACTTTTAGAAATAAGCTTTTTACCACCCTTTTATCTAGAACAAAGAATAACGTTACAAATGCACTCAATTAATTTATTAATGTATAATAACGTAGATTATATTATTTTTCTTAAAAATTTGTACCTACTACTTTGCGTCAAATTTTCAATTTGTCAATTCGTTATTTCGGTTCAGTTTTTTCACTTTATCATTTTGTGTTCTCTGTGAGACATATTTATGGAAATGAGCGCATTTATTTTCCTATGTATCCAGTAAATAAACACACAAAACAGAAAATAAATATATAAAAATAATATTCATTAATCATTTCTGTTTTGTTTCCTCAATAAATAAATAAATATGTATGTCATTTGGGGTAGACAGAGATTGCGGGTTGGTATGGCGGAAGATTCATAGGTATCTTGCTTTGGATTGCCTTTAGAAGATATGCTGCTATATACGCGTGTTATATATTTATTAATACAAAATAAGATTATAAAGCTGAAGAGTTTGTTTGTTTGTTTGAACGCGCTAATCTCAGGAACTACTGGTTGGAATTCAAAAATTCTTTTTGTGCTAGAGAGACCATTTATTGAGGAAGGCTTTAGGCTATATAAAATCACCCTGCTACTAATAGAAGCGAAGAATATAATATAAAAATCTAATTATAATTACAGTGCCTATGTTTCATGTATAATGAAAACATCTGAAAAAATAAAAATCTGGCAAATTATTTGATATTGCTTGTATAAAATAAGATTGATAAAAATACATTACAGCAATACATATATGTGGGTAAAGTGGTAGGGTTAAGCCCTCAAGTCACATGACTGTCCGATTGACTTAATGAAAAAAGGTGACGTTTGAAGTACCTATAACCGCCGAGTGTGTGTGAGTATCAATGAAGCAAAAGTGGTTTATTAGTTGATATGTTTCCTCACAGTTAGCGACTGTAATATTGCACTAAAAAATGTTTATTTAAATTAACAATTGCGGAGGAAATGTGAGGAAACCTGCCTATCCCTCAGGATAGGTAATAGTCAGTGCCTATATACGGCGATACGGTTCACTACCTATCACGTTGGGTGCTGTCTATCTAGTGATACGCGGGCTTCGAATGACCCATACCTAAAAAGCCTACGAAATTTCGGAGATGATTATTCAAGCCTCTGACTAACCCGCCATAAACAAGTGAAAAAGCGTATGTATGAAATGTTTGTACAGAACAAAACTAGTCTATCAGGGGGTTAACAGTCCTTCGCATTCCAGGTGATCTGTGACACGAAGCAGGCGCTGAGCAACTGGGCGTCGGAGTGTCCCTCTCCCGGCGCCTCACGGCTGGGCAGCCGCCGGTCCTCGCTTACCTCCATCTCGTCACTCAACAGCCAGAGTTCCGAGCAACATGGTATGTAGCCATAGGCAGGGTAAAGAAGGAAATTAACATAATAATATTATATATTATTATCTAGTAATACGCGGGCTTCGAATGACCCATACCTTACATGCCTTCGAAATTTCGGAGATGGCCATTCAAGCCTCTGACTACCCCGCCATAAAAAAAAGGGAGTGTGTATACACAAGTCGTGAAGCGTATGTATATGCTATGCTAATAATAATATTTGGACATTATTACACCAATTGAATTAGCCCCTTGGTAAGTATATTTAAGACTTGTGTTAAGGGTACTAGTCAACGTATGGTTAAGAATTATATACTTATTATATATAGATAAATACATATAATAGCATATATAACCAACGACTAGACTGGAAAAATTCGAAATAGATTCGAAAGGTCCTGTTTTTTATAAAATGAACAATATATTTTGTTATCCAAGTGTTGTCAGGATCGTTCCAAGTGGCGATCGATAGCCTTTGCCTATCCCCTCAGAGAATAAGGAGTAAATCTATATATGTCTTATGTTTGACGACCTCCGTGGCGCGATCGGTTAGACACCTGAACGCTAATCGTGAGGTCCCAAAGATTCCCGGTGGAGGCAAAGTTGAGAATTACGCTTTTCTTCTGCTTTCCAGTCTGGTCGTTGATTATATATGCTATGCTGTATATATATATGTATTTATCTATATATAATATGTATATATTTCTTAAATTTACGTTGACTAGTACCCTTAACACAAGTCTTAAATGTACTTACCAAGGGGCTAGTTCACTTGGTGTAATAATGTCCAAATATTATTATTATTATTGATCAGACCGAGTCTCGGCAAACGTAGTGTAAGACGTCTCCCTGCTAGGTGGACCGATGACCTGAAAAAGGTCGCTTTTAGTGGTTGGCTGAAGGCCACGAGTGATCGTGTTTCGTGGCGTAAACTTGGGGAGGCCTACGTCCAGCAGTGGACCGACATAGGCTGATTGATTGATTGATTACATTCATAATAACCTACAGTTTAGTTTAGTTTAGTTTGTAGGGCTCCGTGGTTTCCGCAATTAGTCCCCACTGGGACCATTTTGCGTGATGTCGCTGACTATTCCAGCCAGCCCAGCACCCGCCAGAAGCGCAGAAGACGCCTAACGTCTTCACAGGCTTCCCGAAGCGACCCCGGTTTCCCAAGGATTTTAGCCCGTTCTTCAGCCACGGCCCAGCACTCCAGGACAACGTGGCCAATGGTTTCAGTGGAGTCAATGCAGCCCCTGCACAGAGGGCTATCCGTGATTCCGAGCTTGAATAGGTGCCCGTTTAGTCTGCAATGGCCGGTGATATTTTCGGTCATCACACGCAGTTCTCTTCTCGTTAGTTGAAGTAATTTGTTCGTTAATTTGGGGGCCAACTCTGGAAAAACTTCCTTTGAATGGCTCGAGCCATCGAGTTCCCTCCATCTCAAATTTTGTAGTTCCCTGGTCCAGGTTCTTATCCATGATCTGAACTTGCTGAAGGGGAGGGGCAACAAAGGCTCCGGAGCCACCAAGGTCGCCCCCGCGCCCCTTCTTGCAAGCTCATCCGCTGCGTCGTTCCCGAGTGATCCACTATGTCCTCTAATCCACTGCAGTGTCACACTATTCATAATGGACACCTTGGTAAGCTGGAGATGACACTCGTGTATTAGCTTTGATGTTATTGTCGTACTGGACAGCGCCATCAAGACGGAAGCGCTGTCCGAGACCACCTTTATGTGGTATCCCTTGAGTCCACGTCGCAGAACGGCGACCGCCGCCTCGATAATTGCCACACATTCACATTGGAATATGGAGCTGTGGACCCCCAGAGACAGTGATATATTTATGTTGAGATCTATTGAGTATATACCCGCTCCAGTGCCATTATGGGTCTTGGAGCCATCCGTGTATATACGGACGTACTTGGTGTCCACTCGATCTCCGTCTTCCTGCATGTTGATGCTGTAGTTTTTTTGCATCGCCCACACGGCAGGGATTCTGTCACACGATGCCGCCAACAGCGGTTCCCTTGCCAGGGCCCTTTTTAGTATCCTAGTGTGAGGACAGTCGCTGCGAGCCCAGTGGCCCGAGTTATCGATTCTAATTGCGGCCATAGTAGCCTCTTGCTGAATGTACAAATCCAAGGGCGCTAAGTCCACCAGGACCTCAAGGGCAGCCGATGGAGTTGTCCTCATGCATCCGGTTATTGCTGTCGTAGCGATTCTCTGGAATCTTTGAAGTTTCTGTACCACCGTGGACAATTCAGTTCTTTGCCACCAGACGACTGAACCATAAGCCACTACGGGCCGGATCAGCGTCGTGTACATCCACTTGGTAATTTCAGGTTTGAGGCCCCATGTTTTGCCTATAAGCCGTTTGCACTGGAAGAAGAGCCCGCAGGCCCTTGCGAGCTTCTTGTCCAAATGCTTGTTCCAGCGTAAGTTGTCATCAAGAATTATCCCCAAGTATTTCACCTCTGTTGCCAGGGACAGGCGCTCGCCAAACAGCCGTGGCAGCTTTAGTGGCGCCCTTTTCCTCCTCTTGGTGAACAACACAAGTTCGGTCTTTGACGGATTCACAGACAGTCCGTTATTTCTACACCAATCTTCGACCGTCCTGAGCGCCATACCCATCCTGTCGCACAATGTGCTCTCAACAGGCCCGCTCAGGAGAATGGCAATGTCATCAGCATAGCCCACGGTGAAGAAGGATCTGTGATTCAGCTCCGTGATGAGCCCATCAGCCACCAGATTCCAGAGAAGTGGCGAAAGCACACCTCCCTGAGGGCAGCCCTGCACAACCTGAGCACGCACAGCCCCCCCCACAGTCACGGTGACGGCCCTGCCCTTCAGCATGCCGTCCACCCAACCTGCGAGGGCGGGCTCAACGCCACGCCCCTCAAGGGCCCGTGCCATGCTCACAAAGCTCGTTCTGTCGAATGCTCCCTCAATGTCGATGAAGCATCCCAGCGTAGACTGTTTGTAGTGGATGGCCTGCTCCACGCGTGCAATTACAGTGTGTAATGCTGAGTCCGTTGATTTGCCTTGAGTATACGCATGTTGGTTTTTGTGTAGTGGTGCACTTATTAGTGTTGTGTTTCTTATGTGTTTTTCGCATATCCTCTCCAGTGCCTTTAGAAGAAATGAAGTGAGACTTATCGGCCTGAAGGACTTTGCTTGTGAGTAGTCACTTTTACCCGGTTTCGGTATGAATATTATTTTGACTTCCCTCCATCGCCTTGGTGTGTAACGAAACGCCAGGCAGCCCGTGTAGATGGAGATGAGATGGCCACAAAGGTGGCCAGAGCACCAACGCATCAGTCCGGGAAAAACACCATCGAAGCCAGGTGATTTAAATGGATGGAAGCTGTCGATTGCTGCAAGAACTGCTTCGGCGGTTATTATGGATTTTGCCGCATCCCAGTCGTTTACATTCGGTTGAAAACCCGGTGCATCGTCATTACTTTCCACGCCAGCACGAATGCTTCCTGGGAAGTGCACATCGAGCAAGAGAGAGCAAGTCTCTTGATCCGTTTCAGTGTAGGTACCATCTGGTTTTTTAAGTCGCTCCGGTGTTCTGGGCGACTCTTTCTTAAGTACCTTGGTTATTCTGCTGGCTTGATCAGTCGTTTCAATGTTACTACAGAATTGACGCCAGCTATTTCTTTTGCATTTTCTGATTAGTTTCTTGTATTTTGCACGAGTGTTGTTATAAGACAGCCAGTCGTCGTCGTCCCTAGTATTCATTGCTCTGTTGAAGAGTTTGCGCATCTTGTTTCTAAGGGTTTCCATCTCCGGACTCCACTATTTTGACCCCTTGTTGGCCTTCCTGTTGGAACCCACGAGCGGGCACGATTCCTCGAAACTAGTTATTAAAGCAGTAGTTATTGCTTCCACGTGATTATTAATTTCATTACAAGTTTTGTATGAGCTACATACGTTTATGTTATTAAGAGATGCCGCAGCAAGCCGGGAATATAGTTTACGGCTGGTTCTTCTAGGGTCTCTGTGTGGTTTACTTACAATAGTTTCCGTTGTCATCTCAAAACGAATCCACCTATGGTCCGAGCACGACGCTTCGTCCGACACGTGCCAACCCCGCACTAGGTCGCCGACGCGTTCGGAGGCCAGCGTCAGGTCTATAATAGTTTGGGCTCTGGAAGTTACATAAGTAGGTTCGGACCCGTGATTAATAATTCTTAAGCTAGTAGAGGACAGAAACTGGACTAATTCCTCACCTCTCCTGTTTGTACTGCTGCTGCACCACAGTGTGTGATGCGCATTCGTGTCCGCGGCAATGACCAGTTGTAGTCCATTACGCTCGCAGTGGCCTGCCAGTTGTGCCAGTTCCGCAGTAGGCATCTCGCCGTCACTCGGCAAGTAGGCCGACGCTAGTATGACCTGCGGGAGCCCCACATCATGGTAACGTAGTTTAATGGTAGTTAGATCTCTGGAACAGAACTCGGTCATTAATACATGCGATACATGATTTGGAATGTATATACATGATCTTGGGTTGTTTATATTTATGGCTGCTAGTACCTTACCATTTCTGCAAGGCAGTCCTTGTATTTTTCCATTGTTGATCCATGGCTCCTGGATCAGCGCTATGGTATTGTGATTTGCCTCCAGCTCCCTGCGCAAGGTGGTCGCAGCAGTCCGGCTGTGCTGGAGGTTGGTCTGTATAATTTTAATTGAGCGAAGGGGAGGAGCTGACAGAGCCATCGTCCTCGCCGTCCAAAGTGAGGGTGTCTTCTGACAACTCCCCTTCGCTGGTAGTGTGGCCCAGTACAGAGGGGGCCGGAGTGGCGGCCGGCACCGGCGGCACACCCGACCCCGTGCCGCTGCAGCAGGGGTCAGATGGGCCGGGGGCCGAGCCAACCAAAACGTCCTCCCTCCTGTAAGGCCGCGCGTATATGGAACCAAGAGGCCAGCTCATCCTGTATTGGTTGGTGGCGAGTCTGTTGGCCTCTTGTTCCGGTATTCCTAGGGTCAGGTATGCACCCCCATCATCCCTACGGTCGATGGAGTACAAAGTCCACCCACCCACGCAGTACTCGGGATTGTACCATTTTAGGACCTTTTGAAGGTCAGTGATGTTTTCCGGAGCTTGAGGCACGAACACTCCCAACTTCAACCTTTGAGGGATTTGGGATTGTTGCACCACCCGGAGTCGAGTTCCTTCCTTTGGTGAAGGAATGGTATCTATGTTGCTAGATAACCACGCAAGGGCGTGATCGTCTTCGCACCACATTTTTAAGGCCCCGTCGCTGTGGAAAGTTTTTCCCCGGAAACGGACCAGTTTGCTGTCGGTGGTAGGGGTTATCGCGATCTTTATAAGGCGGTCGTACAGGTTCTTCTTGATGACCTCCGCTTGATCAGCTGATAGTTCGGTGAAGGGCTCAGTGATGACTGCAACACACAGCGGGTTATTCTTGAGCTGCATCGCCTCCGCGTAGGTGGTTGCGCTCTTGTGGTGGTGTAGCGATTTCGGTGTCGAACCCGCTGGTTTGGCGCGCTTGCTGCCAGCTTTTGGCGAGATGGAGTCATCCTGTCTCGCCCTTTTGGAGGGTTTCTCCGTCGCTGGTTGCGCTGGTGGTACTGGAGGAGCACCGGTGTGCTTCGGTACCTTCCTACCTGCACGTCTTCCGCGAACCCAGCGCGCCCTCTTTTTGTCTCCTCCCTTATTTGGGGAGTTAGGTCTAGGGCTAGACGTGGCTGGTGCCGTAGCACTCGCCTGCGCAGGAGCACGCTCAGACGCACATTCGGCAGGCACCGAACCCTTGGCTGCAGTAGAACCGTGGTTCCGCGCCGATTTTTGAGTCCCAGAGTTGTTTGAGAGTTGTTTCCCTTTTTTGCTTCTTTTGCGGTGGGAGACTGCACTCCAGTCGCTACCGACAAAAGGTTCGGGGATAGCGTCGCGGAGGTCAGCGAGGCTAATGCCATCAGCATGACTACGCGCCGCAGGAAGTGATTGTGATAATTCGTGCGCTACCGAAGTTGCTGCACGGTTGGAGACCAGCGCTTCCGAAGAGGCTGCATGGTCGGATTTTGTTTTTTTGGTTTGGTTTTTTTTGTCATCCATATTATTATTGATTTTTATCTTCATTCCACACGGCTCCCCACCCGCCACGGAGCCCAACACGGGGACGCCACGCGATTCACGCCATGGTCGCCAAGGCTACCGGTGGAATATAGGTGTCCTCCCCAGGAGCCAGACGAGTCCGCACGAAACGAATCAAACCGCGCGCAAAAACCATGCAGCGTGGTGACGCGCCTCGCCGACTGCCCTCCCCCGGTTCAGACACCTCGCCTGACTACCCGCCCAGGACGGTCGTAGTCGAAGCCGATTGATCCTACATGGCTAGTGTAGGACCACCTGTCTTGGGAGAAATCCGGACCAAAGTGGAGTGTTGCTTCCCCCCGTCCGCGGACAGGGTTCCACTCAGCCACCAGGACTCCTTCATCCCCCCGCACAGAACGCCACGCACGGCAAACACGTGGGTGGCTGATAATAACTCTGACCATCGTCATATTTTAGCGATGGTCCGAGGCAATGACTCAGCCACATGATCACTGCAGTGGTATTATTATAGACTACATACTAATATTACATAAATTTTACTTCTATAAATATAAGCATATATATTAGCATATATATTATATAACAAACTACATACATATAAAAAGGGATGCCTGGGAGTGTTTAGTTGCGTCTATTTCTTATGGAAATAGACCAATAACGGGCAGCACCACGAGAAGGTAACTCCCAGACTTGTCTTGAGGGTCTTTGCAACCTGTGCTAGCCCCAAGACCATCAGCCAGAACATACACCAAATAAGTGTATGAACTAGGTGCAGATCCCAGTACTTAAAAAATAAAATAAAAAGCAAGCATGGACCTACCCCCGCCCTAATAACCTACAGTTTCCATTACATTATACAATATAATTAATAAACACAATTTAGACAAAACCATGTACATAAACAATAAACATTTTATACCAGTACATATTCAAAACTAATTATAATGAAGCAACAAATTTATGGCTTTTCTTTTAATTGTAGTTATAGATACATTAAAAATATCTATCACCACCAAGTGTTCGTTAAAAGTGAAGCGGTTCGTTTGAAATATGAGTTCCTTGCATAATTTGTGCGTTCAACTGGAACATTGAAGGAAGGAATGAGATGTAGAAAATATACAATACTAGTGACCCGCTCCGGCTTCGCACGGGTATAAAATATATTGCCTACTTCACTATTTAATGGATGTCATTATACATATAAACCTTCCTCTGGAATCACTCTATCTATTAAAAAAACCGCATCAAAATCCGTTGAATTTTCAAAGATTTAAGCATACAAAGGGACATAGGGACAGAAAAAGCGACTTTGTTTTATACTATGTAGTGATTAATAGTTTAACTGTATCATGTTGTTATTGACTGCAACATAACAACACATATTTCTGAGTTGGCCTTTGTTAGTTTTATTATATTAATGCACACGAGATCTCTCTTCTATTCTGGCTTCAAGGTTTCAACAACTACTTCAGTGTTTCCCAATACCTAATATCCCTCATCACAATCAGTACTACGCATCTCATCATATCAAAATAATATTTAGCTACTACTACGCTTCAACTACTACTACTACACTACGCTTTAGCTACTACTACTACACACTACTACTACACACTACTACTTCGCATAGCAGGGGTATGGACTTATTTGTTGATAAAGAAATCGGTGGAGTAAAAGGCTGCAACGAGGGTTTATGATAGTTCAAACGTAGCCTAGGCTTTCTAAACCCAAAAACCTTAGTAATCCAATGGTAATTAATACCAAAAACCTAGTAATTTACAATAGTCACTCAACCGTTTATCCAACTTTTTGGTTTTGGCCCCAAAGATTCCCAGTAGAGGCAGAGTTAGGAACTACGTTTTTTTTCTGCTTTCCAGTCTGGTTGTTGATTATATATTATGTATTTATCTATATAATAAGTATATATTTCTTAAATATACTTTGACTAGTACCCGTAACACAACTCTTAAATTTACTTACCAAGGGGCTAGTTCAATTGGTGTAATATTGTCCTAAAATATTATTATCCGTGTTTGATTGCAGGTGCATCAGCGTCCACCCTGAGCTGTTCGACGCCTATTTCCAACGCCTCTTCAATAGGCACGCTACCGCCCAACGACAATACCTATGCGCAGATACAGGTAAGCTTTAAAGGGCTTTAAGTGACCCATACCTAACATGCCTTCGAACTTTCGGAGAAGGGACCTCAAGCCTCTGACTACCCTGTCATAATAAAAAAGGGAGTTGTTAGTTTATATTGATTATAATTTTAAGGTATTTTTTTGTAACTATGTTTTTTTTTAATTTTATTTTAGTTTGTTACGTATTTTTTATGTTGAGGTATATGTTTGCGTAAAAAAAGAACAATAGTATAAATATGTTTATAATTATTACTTACTTTATGGTAGTTTTATCTGTTTATAATATAAGTTTCGTTAAAATTAGCATTAAGTTTTTTTTCTTTTTTTTTACGTTTTTTTTTCTTTTTTTTGTCGCGTTCAGCCGCCGAAAGCGGGTCGTTTGGCGAGCGTGTGCAGCACCGACTCCGGGTTTCGATCCCAGGACACTTTGCACATGCACCGACAGATGTCGCTCTACGCTGACAATGTAACTTTGGGTTTTTTTTTGTTTTTTTTTTATACAATAAGTTAATTTTTTTGTTCAAAAAGTTATTGATATTTTTTTTGCAAATAGTTAATTTATTGCTTTTTTAATGGCTAATTACTAGGGCATAAAGTTTTTGAAGAAAAATTGATTTGGGTTCGATACCAATAATACCATTGATCAATGGGGTACTATTTAGTAGTACTATAAAGAGATTTCCACACTAACCGTTTACCACCTCAGACAGGTATATCTCCATAATAATGTATGTGTGTATGAAATGTATGTTAAAGCTGTATGTATGTATGTTGCAGGGTTCGGACAACCAGAGCGTTAGTAGCGAATGCACGACCCCAGCGAAGAGCGCCGCAGACGAAAACGACTCTCACGACAATATGGGTAAGGTTCAAATTGGATTGACAGTAGCATGTTTGTAAAGATGTTTCGTCATATCCTTTACCGTAAATTTTTACGTAATTTTCCTACGTTCCCTGTGTTTTTGTATTTGTATGCTGAAAATGACTTTCTTGCGTGATAATTAAATTAAATGCGAAATTGCGATTAACATACACGGTGATTTTATTGGAAAAAGATAAAGTAATTACAATTATGGGAAAAATGTAAAGAAAAAATGACAATTGTGAGGGTAGGAAATGCGCGCTACGTAGTTCCACCGCATATCAACAGATGGCGCCAAAACCCTGGTAGACCTTAATCCTCTGAATACCGTGAAAGAGTTAAACGGTTTAAAACGCATATTGAAGTCATTTTTGTACCTGTAAATACATAAATACATATTAAGTCCTGCTGTGTAGAAAAAATACTAGCTGCTGTTCTTGACGGTATAACCTAGGAAGCGACAACAGGACCAGAGGTCATTGGAATCTATTGGGAAACGGACTAGCAACCTGTCACCAAATTTCCATATGAGATTACAAACTTAATATTTATGATAAAAAGTGATCTAGGAGATATCATTTCTCTAAAGTTCTGTCTAGTTCTATCAAGGATAAAGGCACGTGAATATATGTACGTAATCTTATACCCTACTAGCCACCCGCTTCGGCTTCGCACGGGTATAAAATATATAGCCTACTCCACTATTTAATGGATGTTATTATACATATAAACCTTCCTCTTGAATCGCTCTATCTATTAAAAAAAACCGCATCAAAATCCGTTGCGTAGTTTCAAAGATTTAAGCATACAAAGGGACATAGGGACAGAGAAAGCGACTTTGTTTTATACTATGTAGTGATACAAATCATGCACGTTTTCCTATAGAGAAAAGGTAATGATCCCCCTTGTATCGATTTTGATACACATACATACACATCACGCCTGATTCCCTGTAGAGGGGTAGGCAGAGATCACGGATCCCCATTTGTCCCATCACCATTTATACTATGTAGTGATGACCTATTTATTGTCGTTGGCAACAGCTTCAGCCACGTGGCCTGACCTGAAGGACACGGCGCAGTTCGAGAGGGCGGCCTCAGCCATCATGTCAGGAAGACCTCACACCATATCCGCTGGTGAGTTCCACATATAATCAAGAGGTTTTGGCCTCTATAAGTGACACTAAAAGGCTCTAAGTTCTAGGAAACATATCTTTTCCGAAGATTCTATTACACACAAACACATCACGCCTGATTCCTGTAGAGGAGTAGGGCCATAGATCCACATTTGTCCCGATCCTGACAAAACACTTTCTCTTCGTTGACACAAAAAACACCTCCTAACACACAATCGGTGGTTAAAGGTATGTACTTCTTACGTCACCCTTCTTTTTGTAGTATTAAAGAAAATAAAATTGCTAGCTATAATTATATACAAATTAACATATCTTGCTAATTAGAATGTAACATATTACATTCTTTTCAGCATGTTGCAACAAAAGGTGTTTATAATTTCTCTCTCATGTTTTTGGATGATATGAATATTAATTATGAACATTAATTAATATTCTTGTACCCAATAAGACAGATTGTAATGATAATTCAGTTGTTTGGAATACAGAGAATATGAAAGTCTATTACTCTTTATTGCTATCTATAAACCCCTTACACACAATTATAGCTAAAACTACTTTATTTATTGTCCAAACACTCTCACATACATACTCATCTACTATATCAACACATAAGTTGTTATAACTGCTGTGTTTAGATAATTATTGAATTAACCAATGATAAGATTAAATAAATCAATTACATAATGATGAATTTAATAGATGTACAAATAATAAATGGTTCAGCGAGAATTAATTAATGATAGGCGAAATTAATTTATAAAAAAAGAAAGGTCAAGAACGAATGATGGAATGAACGAGAATTAGTGAACTTAACTTCGACTCTTGTATCTATTTCAGCGTACGAACGCGGCCATGCCCGCCCAGCGCTCAGCGTGCACACGTTCGCCTCCGAACAGGAAGTGGGGCCCAGCAGGGACAACGGGATCTACTCCCGCCCGCCTTTGCCCACCGTGAGTACTATGCTACTATAGTCTATTCGCGTTAAGTAAATAGTGACGTCATGATATATAGACGTTAAACTGACCAATGAGACGTTAGTTAATGAGAAAACAATTCACATCGACCAATTGCAGGCGACAGTTGTCTCATTGGTCAAATCGTCGGGACATGATGACATCACTATTTTCTTAATGCGAATGTACTATAGTAATCTACTCTCTACTAGTAATCTAGTACTCTTTAGAAATGCCATTAGTTTTGTTAATTTAATTTGATTTATTTTAATAATTAGTTTTTTTTATTAAAAATGTTTTTTTTACTTTCAATAAGTGATTCTGTGATCCTTATATAGAATAAAAAGATGTAAAAAACTAGTTCAAGAGCGTAGTAAAATGTATTTATGTATAGCGATATGTTTTGTCTATAAATTATTATTATGTAGTGATGCTGTAATCAATCAATCAGCCTACGCCAGTCCATTGCTGGACGTAGGCCTCCCCAAGGGTACGCCACAAACTCGGTCACTCGTGGCACTCAGCCAACCATAAGGCGTGCTACATTTTATACATTTCATATTTATCTTATAAGGCGTGCTACAATTACTACTGACTTGACTCCATATCTGACTTCAAAATATATGCATGTATCTAAGCTATATGTGCAAAGATAATTATGTTTCTTTATAATTTGTTTTTGTAACTGGCACTGGGCAAAAAATTCTGCAAGCCGGAGTTTGTTGGTTCTTCTCCGAGCCAGGGCTTCCGAACCAACGGTAGAATTTCAATGCTAAGAGACAACCAGTGACAGGCAAATGTTTTGACTTTCAATGAATGTACTGTACTTGTACTTATGTTGAATAAAAACCGTTGCAGCAGCCATGGTCACGGGCAGACTGACGATGCATATTTCTTCGCCTCTGCCATGTCTGCCCGTGACCATGGCTGCTGCAACGTAGCCGAAACGTCGGGTTAATAAAGGTTACTTTATTATATAAAAACATACGCGATAAGTCCCGCTAGTTTATAGGTATAGCTAGTTTTCTTCCGTTTTCCTATATACATATTATGTCCTAATATATATCTACCTATGTTCCTCAGCGTTGCTCGTCTCTAGAGCGGCCGGCGGTGCCTGCGAAGTCCAACGCCAACACTGGCCATACCGACCTCAAGACTGGGAAACCTACGCCCCTGCCGCCACATCTTACCAAAGGTATATAAGTCTTATAGTAGTACAAGCAGTAACTATTACTTGTTGGGGTAGGCTTCAAGCAATTTCAAATAATTTGCCACATTTTGATTTTCTCAGAAGTTTTCAATACATGAAACATAGATGGCACTGTAATTATAATTTGATTTTTATATTATATTCTTCGCTCCTATTAGTAGCAGGGTGATGTTATATAGCCTAAAGCCTTCCTCAATGAATGGTCTATTTAACACAAAAAGAACTTTTGAATTCGAACCAGTAGTTCCTAAGATTAGCGCCTTCAAACGAACAAACAAACAAACAAACAAACTCTTCAGCTTTATAATATTAGTATAGATTTGTTTATTTAAAAGGAAAACAAAACAGTAACAAACCAGTTATAGATACAGTAATTAAGAGTATATGCTTAAAAAATTTAGTTTACTTTGTTACATTATATATGTTTCACTGGGAACAAAAACAGACAAGTTATAAAATAATGACAGACTTAAAGAAACCAACTAAACAAAAAGGAAAAAATAGGGATACATAAGTATAAAAACAATAGTGAGATACATATATGCAAGCACCTAATTTTATATTGAAAATCAGTCATAAAGAAAGCTTACACAGTGATGACTAAAAAGCATTGTGGGATCACGAAAACATATCAAGTTCTAAACAATGACAGTTGTAAAGAACAAACACAGTACATACATACATACACATCACGCCTGATTCCCTGTAGAGGGGTAGGCAGAGATCACGGATCCCCATTTGTCCCGATCCTGACAGACCACTTTCGCTTCATTGACATTCATACATCTTCTCATACACTCTCGGCGATTATAGGTACACCTAACGCCACCTTTTTTCAATATAGCGTCCATCTGACTGTTATATGTCCTATTAGGCCGTACATATAGTATAGTGTAGAATATTCACTACAGTCTTCCAGTCCCGTGCTGGAACGTAAAAAGAATGCTAAGTAGCCGCCGTTCTTTCCGGCATGTCGTAGGAGACGACTATAGAGTTTAGATGGATGATATTGGGCGATGGTCTAGCAACTTATCGAGATTTCTACAGCCGACAATACAACCCCAATATTCCTGCTAAATAGTGACTTGGGATATTTAGCAGAGGTTCGCGTGTCCATCTCCGCAATTGCGAAGGTGATAATCTTACGGCGCAATCCAATCCCCGTGTTGACCAGATAGTCAGTACTCAATGTGACAGGTGGTATGGCCATTTACAAGCACTCTATTCAACATAATAACGGTAGAATTTAAATGCTAAGAGACAACCAGTGTCAGGCAAATGTTTTACTTTAAATAATAATAATAATGATATTTGGACATTATTACACCAATTGAACTAGCCCCTTGGTAAGTTCATTTAAGACTTGTGTTAAGGGTACTTGTCAACGTATATTTAAGATACTTATGTATAGATAAATACATATATAGCATATTAACGACCAGACTGGAAAGCAGTAGAAAAGCGTAGTTCCTAACTCTGCCTCCACCGGGAATCGAACCCGAGACCTCACGATTAGCAGCAGTAGAAAAGCGTAGTTCTTAACTCTGCCTCTACCGGGAATCTTTGGGACCTCACGATTAGCGTTCCGGCGGCTAACCGATCGCGCCACGGAGGTCGTCAATGAAGATCCTGTACTTGTACTGTTGAATAAAAACATTTGTCTTTCACTTTGACACATTTGTTCCCCAGAAATGCCGCAGTCGGTGTACGTGAACATGTCTGAGCTGGCCACCCTGGCTGCTTCCAGGGCCCAGCAGCAGCAGCAGGCCAGCGAGCACCCCCCACAGGAGAAGGTCAGTTGAGTCAATTGCCACACAGTGGTACTGGCATAGTATCTGCGTTGCGTTCAGATTTATTTATTTATTTATTTACATAATTACAATAGAAGCTTACAGTTACCCAAAGCGCTACTATTGTTATAACTTATTAGACACAAGACTGTATTAAACGCTATTACATAGATAAACGTTATATATAAGTTGAGATGAAACCTTGTCGATGACAAGTATAATCCCTATTCTGTTGTATGTCTTCTTTGAATAGTGTATTTTGTACAATATATTTTGTACATATTTTGTAATAGAATGCTAACTAGCTACTGTTCTTCCCGGCATGTCGTAGGAGGCGACTAACAGACTAGGATTTTTCTCTATATTTATGCTAACAAGTGAGTGAGTTCTGACCACTACGAAATGGTTCACGGTTTCAGTCCTGGATTTAATGTGTAGTTAGTCAAATACGGAAATAGAAAACGCTTTCACAATCATTAATCAATTTCGGGGTAGTAAGATGTTTTGGTATCCATATCCACAGTGGCAAAGGTATTCATATTAATATTATGTCCATCCGTCCATAGTCAGTACTCTAAGTGACAGGTGGTAAGTCGTATCGCCATTTACAAAATTGAGTATTCTTTAACACAACTATTGGCTTCCATCACCAAGCTACTTATTAAAGTAGTGTCTTCTTCTAGTGGCACTCCATTACTGGAGGTTTGCCGTCAGCCTGCCGAAACTTTCCTTGTCCCTGGCCATCCGGAACAGCTCTTCCACACTGGCAATCCCGGTCCACTCCCGGATGTTCCTCAGCCAAGATTTTTCCTCCTGCCAACGCATCTTTTCCCCTCTATCTTTCCCATCATTATGAGCTGCAGTAGTTGGTATCTGTCATGACGTAGAATATGCCCCAAATAGCCAACTTTTCTTTAGTGTAATAGTGTCCTAATATTATTCTATATAAACCTCCATTCTCTTTCATACAGTACCAACAACTTCCTCTATCCCCCTTCCAGATTTGTTCGGAGAGTTCAGCGAGCGAGTCCTCACTAGAATCGTCGAGTGGCTACGGCAGCCAGGGCGCCTTCGCAGCAGAGGACCAGGCTCTTCAGCACCAGCTGCAACAGCAGGACGGTGAGCCTATAATAATAATATTTGGACATTATTACACCAATTGAACTAGCCCCTTGGTAATAATGTACAGTTCAATAGGTATAATAATGTCCTACAATATTATATCACATTATAGTTTTCTTGGTACATGCTCCGGGACATGCATGGTTTGAACTATATACACATTTATATTAAGTGAAACCTGCAATATGTATTTGAGTAAGTAAATGAGTTCGCGAAATTATAATAATAATAATATTTGGACATTATTACACCAATTAAACTAGCCCCTTGCTGAGTACATTTAAGACTTGCGTTAAGGGTACTAGTCAATGTATATTTAAGAAATACAGGGTGGCGCATTCAAAACGGTCAGTATGGGAAAATCTGAAACTATAAGAGATACAAAGATTTGTTCTTAGGAACCATGTCACCGATTTTGATAAAAAGAAAAACTGCATTCATACTTTCTTTGAAAAAACAACTGTATCCAGTACGGGAATCGAACCCGGTTGCTTTGAAAAAATAAATTGGCGCTTTTCACTTTTTCTTTTTAAATATCAATTGTGTAGGTCTTAAGCTGTAAATCTCTCTATGAAACATGGTGTCAAAAATTAATAAAATGCGTTGTTTTGACATACTTTAGTTTATCATAGTAGCTTACATACACCGTGACAATATTCAACAGACATGTAAAATTGTCTCAATGGCTGTTTGTAGTTTTGTACTTCCCTACTTGTTACATACACCATATCATGTGGCATTAGCATTGCATTAATCCTTAAAGGAGGTTGTGTTATCTACAGTAATAAAAAACTAACAATCTATTGAAAAGTCCACTTAAAGTGACGTGTTAAACCATATTAGAAAATTTCTTGTGGGATTATACAAGCTATGACACCATCGAAGACTTAAAAGTAGCAATAAAGTCAATTGTAACGCAAATTCACCGCATGAATATACAACATTCAATAGTAAGATCGTTACCTACACGTGTTGAATATTGTATTGAAAACAACGGTGGTCACTTAGAAAACCTACTATGATAAACTAAAGTATGCCAAAACAATGCATTTTATTCGTTTTCAACACCATGTTTCTAAGAGACATTTACAGCTTAAGACCTACACAATTGATATTTAAAAAGAAAAAGTGAAAAGCGCCAATTTATTTTTTCAAAGCAACCGGGTTCGATTCCCGTACTGGATACAGTTGTTTTTTCAAAGAAAGTATGAATGCAGTTTTTCTTTTTATAAAAATCGGTGACATGGTTCCTAAGAACAAATCTTCGTATCTCTTATAGTTTCAGACTTTCCCATACTGACCGTTTTGAATGCGCCACCCTGTATATACATATTATATATAGATAAATACATATATAGCATATATAATCAACGCCCAGACTGGAAAGCAGTAGAAAAGTATCACAACTTTGCCTCCACCAGGAATCGAACCCGAGACCTCATGATTAGCGTTCCGGCGGCTAACCGATCGCGCCACGGAGGTTGCCTATACGTCCCCAATGGGATAAGCAGAGACTATCGATAGATGACAAACCACTTTCGCTTCATTGACACTCATACATCTCGTACACACTCGGCGGTTAAAGGAACTTTTAACGTCACCCTTTTTCAATATGGCGTCTATCTGTCAGTCATATGTCTTATTTGGCCGGCGTCTACGTAACCGCCCATCCACTTCATTCACATACATTCCTTATCATTATATTTAATATATACATACACACCTCTGATTCCCTGTAGAGGGGTAGTCACAGATCAGGGATCGCCACTTTTCCCGATCCTGACGGACCACTTTCGCTTCATTGACACTCATATACACTCGGCGGTTATAGGTACTTTTAACGAGACCCTATTACATTATAGCGTCTATCTGACTGTCATATGTCTTATTGGGCCGGCCTCTACGTAACCGCTCTTCCACTTTATTTGCATATATTCCTTTTGTCAATCTGCTATCATTCATCCGCATAACCATCAAAGCATGCTCTTTTCAATCTTAGTCACTACACATCTTTTTTCAAACCGCGACCTTCCCTTATCACACTATTTTTAATTCTATCATTCAATGTCACTCCTAACATGCTTCCATATTTATTGATAATATTTAAGACAATATAACACCAATGGAACTTATAATTCTTAATCTTAATAACTTATCATTATCTCGCTTTCATACTCTTCTATCAACCGTTATTATGTTGTCACTGCCTTACTTTCTTACGATCATGACTGACCACTTTCGTTTCATTGATACTCATACACACTCGGCGGTTATAGCTACTTCTAACGTGATCCTTTTTTAATATGGCGTCTATCTGACGGTCAGATGTCTTATTGGGCCGGCCGTTACGGAACCGGACATATAATAATACATGTATAACTATATCGATATTAACTTAATTATTTGACATGGGATACAGCGCTTATAGGTATTAGGATAACAAACAACCATAATGCTTGTAACAAAGTAAATTATAGTTTAACTTAGAGTATTTGTGTATTTTTCCACATTGAGTGTTACGAATATCGTTACGTAAGAATATCATCCACTTTTAGTATGAATTGAAATACCTATCAACAATATGCATGTTTTAAATGATAATTTGTGTGTTGCTCTTTTTCCATAAGATTTGTTTTTTCTTATACCGACTTACTATGCGATTAAAATAACGATAAACTTTTAAACAGTACATAGATTTACGAAATGCGTCGAATACTACGGTGAGGGAAAACATGGTGAGGAAACCTACCTGTTCCCCGAACAGTTAAAAGTTAGAGCTTGTAAATGGTGACATGGCTGACCACCTGTCACATTGAGTACTGACTATCTGGTCAACACGTGGGTTCGAGGTGGCCATAGAATTACTACCTTCGCAAATGCGGAGATGGACACCTGAACCTCTGACTACCCCGCAAGGGTTATGGTCGTGAACGCGATTGGTTTTGTTTACTAAACAGTGCAAGTAACTACTTGAAAAATGTAAAGGAACCATATTGGTGTATTCACAAAAAACCTTGTTACATTAACGTCTGTGACGTCACAACATGGCCGCTTGTTAGGTCGTTTATTATTTTAATCGCATAGTATGTTTAAGCTATTTTTTTAGTTGTTTTTCAATCATTTTAACATTGTTCTTTGTACTGCTTCCTATTGCACCCCCAAACCCCTATAAACGGGTGTTTTTTTTTGTTTTTAACATATTTTTTTTATTTGCTTTGCACGAAATCCGCATGTCGCAGTAGCGAGTGAAATAGTAACACTGAGGCGCAGTTCGGACTGTACCACGATTTCTCAAGCGAGAGAGTCCTTCTCGATCTCGTTGGGAAGTTTGGAAGAAGCGGTCCGGAGTTTGGACGAGGAATGCGCGTTTGCGACGGTAGTAAGGAAACCGGCGGTGCCTAAAAAGAGGCCGGTCTCTATGCAAGGTTTGTTCAAAAAAAGGACACAATACATTGAAATTCAATTCAATTTTGTAACAATTTCAGTTCAATATATTGAATGCTATCAGTTCAATTCCATTGTAGAATTTAATTATAGAGATCCCGCCACATAAGGTGGCAGTTGGAGGCGTCGCCACAGTCGCGTAATTCAGTGTTACCAGTAAACACGCCAAAACTAGCACTCACTGTGCCGTACGGCTCGATACATTATAGGTTTCATTTGTAACGGTCTTTGGTTGCAGAGCTATAAACTCAAATAAAACAAATTAATATATCAAAGTCAAAATATGTTTATTAAACTATTTCAAACATGATTAATAATTAACGGGACTTATCCTTCTTATTATATATTACATATATTATGTGTTCCTTCACTCTGTCCGCAATAGACCGTTTAGTGTGTTCGACGTAGGATTTCCCACAGCTGCAATCAATCTTATACACACCCTTATATCTTATATCATGAGTATAAATCGCGAATCTCTTAAAACTATTATTTCAAACATGGCACTGAGCATTGTCTTTACATATTTTTTACCGAGGTTAGATCAGCGGAGACCCTAGCTTGGAGAAGAACTAACAAGAAACTCCGGAAATCAATTTATTATAATCACCCTTGACAAACATAAAAATTACAACGAGTGGGCAAAAAACACAACGCTGGTAATACTAAATTTACCTTTCATACAAAATAACACGCAATGGCGGTAACGTCAAATTTAGTTCCAAGTTTGGCTACTGCCACCTTATGTGGCGGGATCTCTACACTGATTGGCATTATTAAAATTACACTATCAATATAATAGATATAATAATATTGTAAAATATTATCACACCAATTTAACTAGCCCCTTGCTAAGTACATTTAAGACTTGTGTTAATGGTACTAGTCAACGTATATTTAAGAAATATATACTTATTATACATAGATAAATACATATATAGCATATATAATCAACGACCAGACTGGAAAGCAGAAGAGAAGCGTAGTTCGTAACTCTGCCTCCACCGGGAATCGAACCCGGGACCTCACGATTAGCGTTGAGGCGGTTAACCCATCGCGCCACGGAGGTCCTCATTTAGATGATTAGTACTTCAGTGTCATTGCTATTGTGTATGTTACTAATAAGCATGATTTATTTGAATGGCTTTTGAAAAGTATTTGCTTGATTTTGGTAGCTTTTTAACGCATTATTAACTGTAGTTTAAAATTATTTATGCTTCTTAACATAATAGTCGTTAATTTTATATCCAATAACAATATTATTGACACAATTACCCTTTTAGAAGAACACTATTGACCATATTCGTGTTACGTTTATAATACGGATAATTATTACTACAAGATTTCATATTGACCCCATTTTGTATGCCCGATAATACTAAATTTCTCTACGTAAGTATAGAAAAACTTACACAAAGAAATCGACTTCATGCTTACTGACATGTCATAAAATGCGACTACCGCAATTGTGTTCTGAAGTGAAACTATCGAATTCAATTTATTCAAGATCCCATATTACAGATATTACAACCCCAATATTCATGCTAAAAGTGACCTAGGATATATTATCGTGTCTCCGAGATGATAAAGTAGTTCGAATGAGTTCGCCAAAGCCTTGATAATAATATAGTATAATAATAATAATACTGTAGGACGTTATTACACCAATTGAACTAGCCCCTTGGTAAGTACATTTAAGACTTGTGTTAAGGGTACTAGTCAACGTATATTTAAGAAATATATACATATTATTCATAGATAAATACATATATAACATATATAATCAAAGACCAGACTGGAAAGCAGAAGAAAAGCGTAGTTCTTAACTCTGCCTCCACCGGGAATCGAACCCGGGACCTCACGATTAGCTTTCTAACCGATTGCGCTACGGAGGTCGTCAAAAAAGTATGGAAATATTGTTTCGTTTTAGATAGTTAAGTCTGTTTTAGACATAACCCTTTATTGTATAACTATGTATCTTGTTTCAATGTGTATGTATATGTAATGTAGTATTTTGTTCCACAGCCAGTCCTTGGTCTCGCCGAGGGTCGTCCAGCTCGGTGGGCAAGCCGCCACCACCCATTCGGAGGTCATCGTCCATATCAAGACCTCGGGGGTACATGCAGGTCAGTTATCACTACATAGTATAAAACAAAGTCGCTTTCTCTGTCCCTATGTCCCTTTGTATGCTTAAAGCTTTGAAAACTACGCAACGGATTTTGATGCGGTTTTTTTAATAGATAGAGTGATTCAAGAGGACGGTTTATGTGTAGAATGACATCCATTAAATAGTGGAGTAGGGTATATATTTTATACCCGTGCAAAGCCGGAACGGGTCACTATAGTATATTCACTTTAAGAAAATAGTGACATCATCAAGGTCTCCATGATTTAACTAATGAGATTTTATAGGGGTTGTCTGTTATTGGTCAATGTGACTTCTTTTCTCATTTACTCACGTCTCATTGGTCAGTTTGACCTCTGATTATCATGACGTCACTATTTACTTAACGCGAATAGACTATAGTTACTTATATACTTATGTAAATATTACTGTTTATTACAGGGTACACCACCAGATACGTTGGAAGCGGACAACCTGCCTCCCCCTCCAGCTTTCCTCTTACAGCCCGAAGGGGAGAATGCCAGTAAGTAGACTATCATAAAACAAACGCATTCACGACCATTAACCCTTGCGGGGTAGTCAGAGGTTCAGAGGTTGTCCGCAATTCGAAGGTAGTAATTCTATGGACACCTCGAACCCACGTGTTGACCAGATAGTCAGTACTCAATGTGACTGGGGGTCAACCATGTCGCCATTTACAAGCACTAACTATTACCTGTTCGACGAACAGGTAGGTTTCCTCACGATGTTTTCCCTCACCGTATAATTCGATTATATTGTAAATGTGTTTTTATAACGAAAATGTACATAGAAATACATTTAACTCCATTTCCATTGGTACATGCTGTGGGATTTGAACCCTGTACCCACTGATACAGAGCCAAGCCCCAATCAACTGAGCTACGTCGAATTCAATTGAAATTGAATTGAATAGACTATCATGTTTACAAATACATATATTCACGTAATTTGATCCCTTTCGGAGTAGACAGAACCTCGGATATATAACATCACCTAGGTCACTTGGCAGCATGAATATACGTGTTGTGATATCATAATGGAATATTAGCTACAGGTCGCTAACCTATCTCCCTATAGATTCTATTTACCCTAGTCCCTTAGTCGCTTCATACGACATGCCGGGAGAAATGACAGCTAGTTTTAATTCTTATTAAGCCCCAGACTAGCTGAAGACTCATGGATTTGTGTTAATTAAGGACTTATAATGTAAGTAATCGGTTCAGGTATCCATCTCCGCAATACGAAGGTAGTGATTCTATGGCTGCCTCGAACCCACATATTGACCAGATAGTCAGCACTCAATGTGACAGGTCGTACGCTTGTTGCCATTTATACGCACTATTACCTGTTCGAGGAACAGGTAGGTGTAATAGTACAAACGCATTCACGACCATTAACCCTTGCGGGGTAGTCAGAAGTTGGAAATGAAATGAAATGATTCGACGAACAGGTAGGTTTCCTCACGATGTTTTCCCTCACCGTATAATTTGATGCATTTCGTAAATGTGTTTTTAGTACGAAAATGTACATAGAAATTCATTATTCCATTTCCATTGGCCCTTGTACTCGCTGATATAGAGCCAAGCCCGAAACAACTGAGCTACGTCGAATTGAATTGAAATTGAATTGAACATTGAACAGGTAGATGTAATAGTGTCCTAAATTATTTTTATTATAATTACATCCTTCCAGGCCACAACTCAGTAGCAGAGACAGTGAAGCAGCTGAACGAATTAAAGCACACGCCAGCGTCGCCTTCGCTGGGACGACGCCAGGGGCTGAGCTCTTTCCAGGGCAAGGGCTTCGGATCCAACCTCAGCATCAATAGCATGGGTAGTGGCAGTGTGTATGGGCAGACTGGTGAGTAATAATAAACAAACATACGCATTCACGACCATTAACCCCTGCGGTATCAGAGGTTCAGGTGTTCATCTCCGCAATTGCGAAGGTAGTAATTCTATGGACACCTCGAACCCACGTGTTGAACAAGTCAGTACTCAGTGTAATAGGTGGTCAGCCATGTCGCCATTTACATGCACTAAATATTACCTGTTCGACGAACAGGTAGGTTTCCTTACGATGTTTTCCCTGCTGGTGAGTAAAGAATAATAATATTTGGACATTATTACACCGATTGAACTAGCCCCTTGGTAAGTACATTTAAGACTTGTGTTAAGGGTACTAGTCAACGTATATTAAACAAATATATACATATTATATAGATAAATACATATATAGCATATATAATTAACGTCTAGACTGGAAAGCAGAAGAAAAGCGTAGTTCTTAACTCTGCCTCCATCGGGAATTGAACCCGGGACCTCACGATTAGCGTTCAGGTGTCTAACTGATCGCGCCACGGAGGTCGTCATCACGGAGTGAGATATACTCATACTTAGAGTAGAATAATTTTTGACCCGTGAAGAAAATGATGAACAAACCAGGGCCCTTACTCCACTAATTAACTTTGACAGCCACACAACTGCATTGCTACTGCGTTACTTCTGCGTCTCGGCTGTAAAAGTGGCACTCTGCTAATTTTTTGAGCTGCCACAGTTGTGCCTCAATAGCGAGTCAGTGGCGCTTCAGTGGCAACTCAATTATTGAAATGTCAGACGCAGAAGTGCTTCAGATGTAGTTCGATAGCGCTTCAGTGGCCAACATTTTGTAGTGGAGTGCCAAAAGGAATTACGGCCACTGAAGTATTACAGTATCGATACTGAAGTAATATTGTGGCTAAATGAATTAGTGGAGTAAGGGCCCTGTCTGTCTATCCCTCGGTATAGCCAATGCCTATAGGCGGTGATATGGTTCACTGCCTATCCTATCACGTTGGGTGCTGGCTTTTTAGTGAAACGCGGGCTTCGAGCGACCCATACGTAACATGCCTCTGGAATTTTGGAGATGCGCATTTAAGCCTCTGAATACCCTGCCACAATAAAAAGGGGGTGTGAATGTATGTCGTGAAGCGTATGTATATATGTCTTTTTCATTATTTCGTTTATCTGACTGATATAAGATACATGTATGACAACCTCCGTGGCGCGATCGGTTATAAGCCGGAACGCTAATCGTGAGGTCCCGGGTTCAATTTCCGGTGGAGGCAGAGTTGAGAACAACGCTTTTCTACTGCTTTCCAGTCTGGTCGTTGATTATATATGCTATATATGTATTTATCTATATATAATAAGTATATATTTCTTAAATATACGTTGACTAGTATCTTTAACACAAGTCTTAAATGTACTTACCAAGGGACTAGTTCAATTGGTGTCATAATGCTTGTCTACATACATATTTTCTTTCCAGGTCATCGTCTCCTCCAGTACGTTGAGCAGAACTCTATGTACCTGCGCAAGTCCTGTACCTCCCAGACAGACCTGCACCGTGAAGGTTTGGGTCCGGGGTCTTCCCCATCCACCCCCGGGGACTCCCTGCTGAGTTTCGGACCCCGAAC